>PJEM01004627.1:0-148908 GCA_004023845.1 Helogale parvula | reverse complement strand
TAGGGAAGTGGATGGACCTTGAGAGTGTCATGCTAAGTGAAATAAGTCAGGCAGAGAAGGAGAGAAACCATATGTTCGCACTCATAGGCCTAACAGGAAATTTTCAGAATGATCTAGCTTCAAGAAAAGCAAGCAGTGAGTAGTGCTTAAGAAAAATTGATTCAGTATCTAATGGATAATTGATACCTGTCACAACACAACATTTTATATACTGTTAAGTGAAACTGCAATACAATCTAAGTTTATTTTGGGGGTGTTTGCTGTATAATTGGATTTAATGAAATGTTTAGAGGCGCAGTAGGCACGACTTTGAGTAGATAATGAAAGAAAATGCAAAATGCTTACTGATTCATGATGTGGTTTCATCTTAGCTTGGGTAAACCATGCAGTATTTAATACATAGTAGCAAAATATTTACTATTGAAGCTTGAAAAATATGAGTTCTGTGTGTGCAATCTTTCATTTATGCATGTGAGAGGGTTTTCTTTTTGTTAATATTTTTACATTGTAGTTCTTGTTTTGCTTGTTGGTGTTGTTTGCTTATTTAATTCATTCTGTCAAGGACAGGAATTACATGCTGGGGTTTTTTTTTTTCCTCCTAGGGGGTGTGTCTTGGGTTTTTCCCTTATTATTTTCTTTACTTTTTTTTTTTCTTTTTCTTCCTCTTCTTTTTATGGTGGTGGGGGTGGTTATGTTTAAATGAAGTTGCTTTTACAGCACCAAAGACTTAATCATCCATTTCCTATATAAAAGGTAGCTACTTTTCTGCATGGACCTCAAATATACTGTAGTATAGAGGTAGAATTTAAGTAAAGGTATTAAGCAGGCTGTGTTTTAGCTTATAGGCAAGTAATAAATTGTATCATTTATCTTGAATGTATCATAGATAAGCTGCCAAAGAACGATTGCCACTTCAGATAGCTGTGAAATTAGGTGATTAACTAGTTGGTAGTTAACCTGTTAATTTCTGTATAAGTCTAATTACATGAAATAGAAGTGGGGGTTTTGATTTTTTACTTTGCTTTTCTGTTTGGAGTGTCATTGTAACTACTGTATTGTAAATGACGGAAAATAATTGCATATGTTAAAAAAATAGTGTTATATTAAAAAAAAAGATTAAAGTCAATGGTTAATACTATGCAAGTCTTCCTATATAAGCCATATGAATTGAAATTAAAAAAATTCTAGTTTTTCACAAATGGATCTATCTCTACTGACAAATTTTTTAAATTATAATGTAGAAGAGTGGTTTTAAGCTTTCGAAGCACATTAGAGGTACCTAAAGCACCTTTAAAAAACACATTTCCTTCCCTGGGTAGCACACACGCTCCACAGATTCAGATTTAATTGTCCTGGGGCGGGGCCGGACCTTTGGTAGTGTGTATAGTCCCCTGCTGATTCTAACGTGCTACTAAAGAGGAGAAACACTGGTCCAGGGGATTTGGACACTCATTTAACTAGACTGAGGTTGTTAAAACAACAACAACAACAACAAAAAACATGTTTTCCTTTTCTGAAGACTATATCCTCTTCTGCCACAGGATATGCTCACGTCCTCTAATTGAACAGTATAGTTCATTGAAAAATCACCAAATAATATTGTACTTGGATATCTTCCATATTGCAAATATTTCTATTTCTCCCAGTGCTCTCATTGTTTTATACTCAAGCAATTAACTGTCCATCAGCTGGAGTAGCAGAACATCCTTAGGCTCAGAACTATTTTATTACTTCTGGTCTTGCTGTGTTCCTATCATGAACAGAATCGCTGACCTGAGACACAATGAGAAATACTAACAGAGCTAAACACATGATGATTATGGAGTAGCCACCACCCTCACCTGACTGGGGTTTTGGAACTCCATGGCAATTACTATACCTACGTGTAAGTGCTGGATAGTCTATTTAATGAAAAAAGGAACAAAAATTGTTGCAATTATCTTATCTTAATGCAACTGAGTGCTTAAGACTGTTAAGTGATGCATTTTTCATGATCAGTTCAGAATGCCTACCCATTTATCTATTTACTAATAAAGTACTAATGCATTTACTTTAAACACATGCATAGAATATCATCTTACAGTTGGTCACAGTTCCTATAAATATATGAGAAATGTACAAAAAATGACTAAAATAATTTATGTATTTAGCCATAAGAATGACTCAAATTTCACTTATGCTTAAAAAGTAACAAAAATAAAAACATAAAATTGCAATTCCTCAAAAAAAATCCTGTATTTTCTGAGAAGACAGATGCTCCTAGATAGATTTTTTTTGTATTTGCAATGTCAGCTCTCTCAAGTAGTCCAGAAACTGTGCCTTATATAATGTCAACAGTGTTATGAAACCTGTTCTGTTCTAAGTTAATTGCTCTGTATTGTCCCTAATGAACTATTTATGTATGCCTGTGTGGACTTTACGTGTTCAGGGTGCCTAGAAAATGAAAAACTATGGATTATCCAACCTTACTAATCAATTGAATCCATTTTGGGGGGGAATGAACCACCCAATGGCTATGAAAATTACCTACACTGTCAGTAAGTGAAGATGATTTGAGTTATTAGAAGTAAAGCACTTACCACAGTTCCAGCACATAACAAATAGTTGGTGAGGTTCGGTGGCATATGTTTGTCATCATCGTTGTTGTCAATAATCGTTCAAATGTCTTGACTATCCCTCACTTACGATGTCCCAAACACACCCTCATTTTGGATTTCAAAATCATTTGAATCTACTTCAGATCCAAGATGTTGAACTCTGAAATCTGCCTCTCTAAACACAACTTTCTATTTTTAAACCCTCCTATTTCAACCTTGTGATAGTCACTTCTTATTCTACAGTGCTGCTTAGGGTTCCTCTAGTACTTCAGAGTCTCACATAATGATTTCCTTCAGGAATTGTTCCTTTCCTCTCCTCCCAATCTCTCTCCAGGATTTTGCCATGTCAGTGAAAAAATAGCTTAGCATCCTAAATTCTCTATCCTTCCCTTATCTGACCCAATTCTCTTTTTGTAAATATCAGTGTCTGGGTAAACCTACCCACACATTATCCACTTCTGCACCTAAGAACTGAAAAAGTAAGAAGATGAGGTCAACTAGTCATACTGCAAGTCCAACTTATTGACTCTTTGCTTAGTCTACAACAGCTAACAATTCTTTCATCCATGTTAATCTGTTCTCCTGGCTCATTTTTATAACTGACTCTTATCTAAAAGTCGCGGATTCTCCTCAAAACACTGAAGATTAAGGCAACGCATAAAATAAAAATTTCATCAGTTATGAGATCTAAACTCCCCCAATCTCTACCTCAGCATGTGTGCTAACATTCACTCTTCTGACCTCAGCGGCTCTGACTATTCTTTCAGCTTCTTGCTCATTGACTATTACATTTATGTTCTATGCCTTTGATTTCTAGATCGTCCCCTTGAGTTTATAATACTGTTCAATCAAGTTCTATTCTAAACCCAAATAGTCCTTCACTCCATCCTGCTACTCATTGAAATGAAGGACATATATTTTGTATTCCCTTTACTGGTAACCTTATTGAAAGGATACTTTCTACGTACTCTCTCAATTCCTCTTGACCTTCTAACAGGAAGCTAGATCCTATTCCTACCTCTACTATAACTTCTTTCTAAAAGGTCCCTGTTGATTCTGAACTTGAATAGGCTTTCCTTAAAATGTCTTCCTTTGGAAGCATTTGAACGCAATTCAGCAACCTCCCTAATTGAAATACTTTTCATCTTGGACTCAAATAGCATTTTTTCCAGAGAGGCTTTTCCTACTCATCTTATGAATCTTATTGATATTCCTTCCTCTTCCTTTTCCGTGCTGGCTGCTTCCAGCTCTTAGTTGCATATGTATGACATGAGTGAAATATACAGTCATAATATTGTTTTGTAGATGTGTGAATTTAATAATTGTCTTCTTTTGTCCCAATATGTAGTCTTCCTAAGAGTCTCTCAGTGGAACTTTCCTCTTCCTATACTCTTTACCTGCATAGATTCATTCATTTTATGCCTTTAATTGTCATCTTTGTGAGGCAGGGTCCTAATCTGTGTTTCCTTCTCTCATTTCTTCTTTCTGCATTGTGTTTTTCTAATCACTTTCCAAACATTTTCTAAAAAATAAAATCCCTTTGACTCTGCTCAGGGTATAAGACATAGCACTGAGAATGTGCTAGCCCTCCCATATTTGCTTCTCCTTCATTGTCTTCTATCTCCTTCCAGAATCTCAATACAAAGTGATAAAAGACCCCTTTTAGTGAGTTTCTTTTCTATGCTTCTTTCAATCATTTCTCAAATACTTGCTATTTTTTTCCAAAGTATTTTTGATACTTATCTCTGTTCTCTGCTATCATAGTCACTGTCCAATTTTAGTCCTCTCGTGTCTCTTTGTTAAGGGAAACTTCTTGCTTCTAGAGTTTGTTGCTTCCAAAATTTATTCTATAAACCATAGCCACACTAATTTCTCCAAATCAAAGCTCCTCTAAAAATGTCAACCAGATATTGAAATACCTATTTTAAGAAATAAATTCCAGCTCCTATTCTGGCATCAGGGAGGTGATGTCGCCCAAGAAGCATCTCCATTCCTTTTAACTATTTCCCCTGTGTTCCAAGAGTTAAGCTGTTAACAGTAAATGCTTCATACTTTCCCATCCTGGTACACGTGCCCACGTCCACTTGTTACTTGGAATTTCCTTTTGAAACCCAAATGTTCAAATGTGCTGTGTTCTCAAGTCAAAGACTATTAATTCCAGGCAGCCCGCCCTCAGTACATCCCTCCTGCTTCCAATAATCTCCCACTTGGCCTCCTTCGACAGCCCTGTCTTTCTCAAGGCACTTTGTCACTTCTTTTTGAGTATTATATTTATTTCTGTATTCATTTTATCACCTCCATACATATAGCTAATATATTGGTTTAATATTATTAAGCTATTAATACACATTTGTTAAATAAGTGAAATAAACACATAAGCATGTATCCCCATGGCCCTAATACAATCTATTTGTAAGTTAAAATCATCTGCAATTTTATTTTTGAAATTACAAAAATAATTCATTCTTCACATCTGCTAAACTGATGAGTAACAAAGATGCCTTTGCTAATTCCAGGATTTTATCATCTAGTAAAAGTTTTGGGATTTGAGTTTGCTAGTATTTTAGAATTAAAGATACAAAGCCTTGCAACAATGTAGAATAGAGGAAATGACTCCAAAAAGCAAACATTTGACATGAAAAACTTAGAAGTATTTCACCAGAAGTTGGTAGATTTAAAGAAATTATGATAGAATTCATCTTGATTATTCAGTAATGCTAAACTGTGATGCATGCATTTGCACTGATAAGACGATAGATCTGGTATTTCACACTAGGATAACCACCATGTGTGCCAGAAGCAGGTAGACCACAGGAGAGTCAAGAGGGGACTGAGTTTAGTTTTTAGGAGCAGGACTCTGTATCTAGACTGATTGGGTTCAAATCTCAACCCCACAGTGTGACTTTCAGTAAAATACTTAAACTCTGTGCTCCAATTTAATCATCTATAAGGATATATGAAATAATGAAACACTCTTAGAATAGTACCAGCGCAAAACAAGAACTACATATTTTAAATAATGATTTTAATAAGGAAGAGAAAACATCTGTGTTTGGCAAGATTATAATCAGCTCTTTTTAAGAATTATTTTCAAAGATGAATTAATTTTTAATAGAATTGTAGTATTTTAGAGCTTTAAAATCTCTACAGATTTGGTTAACCAAATTTAGTTGTAATGTGTTTAAATGTCTTGTTCAAGATTCCCCAGTTAGGTAGTAGCCAAATTAAGGAAATAATCTTCCTTTCCTTTCCATTTCCTTCCTCCCTCTCTCCATCTCTCTATGTATCTCTCTCCCTCTCTACCAACTAGTAATCGCTCAGTTTATCAATATACATCAAAGAAATTGGCATAGCGCATTAGAAATACATTTTTCCTGAGTTCAGCTCCAAAATTATGCACAATGTTGTCTTGTGAATTTTAGCACTGCTCTTCTAAGCAATTTCTTTCAAAGCTACTGAAACATCATTTCTGTGCACTAATTTTTCCCTTTAACATTTTAGGATTCTATTAATCTTACATGGCAAATACATAAGGTCTATGGGGAAAAAAACTAAGATCAGATGGACTATAGCTCAGCATCATACTATTATTTACAGTGATCAAATAACACAGCATCTAGACTGTAAGTGTGTAGCTTGGTGTTAATACAGTTTTTCATGTATTATAAGCCATAATAAAGAGAAATGATAAACATGATTATTTTATTATTTACACAATGTGAGGCATAAATAGCTGAAATATTGGCATAACCTCAATTGTTTTAAATCATAAAATATAATTTGGTTAACCATTTTGCACGTTTAGAAACTGAGTTTCTCTCCTCCTTTCTTTATTCTAGTATCCCCAAAGTAGAAAGCAGAAAAGACAGAAAAGAAGCAAAAGCAAAACTATTGTTTTATTAGTGATGAATAACCAGATGTCAAACTTATATAAAGGTTTTTATAGAGAAAAGAAATGGGGTTTCATGAAGCGCTGCATACTGTGATACTCATTTGAACATATACTTGGGTAAGAAGATGCAGCTTTTGGGAGAGAAGGAACTATCCAAGCGCCCATGCTGGTTTAGGCTCTGCACAGCAAGCATGTTCAATCCAGTACAGTCTATGTAACACAAATAAAGCTATTTTTAAAGAAAAAATATGGAAATTTTTGAAGAAAAAAAAGAAAAAAATTCTGCTTAATATGGGTAAATGGCTCATTTTGCTGCCAAAGATCCATTTACCAACAAGTACTCAAGAATCAAATACCTTAACTCGTGTTTAACGACCAGGAATGGAATAGTTTTCTTTTTTTACCTTTTTTCCTAATACTTTTTCATAATTCTCACAACCTGATTAAGCCCTAAGCTTCCAAAAGGATGTACAGTAATTGGTACAATTTTTTTTAATCTTTCCTTTTACTTTCATTTATGTTTAGGAAGGGTCAACATAAACAATGGGGCCGGATGTTTAAAAATTTTTTTTTGTCTTTGTTTTATTTTAAGAGACAGAGACAGAGAGTGAGCAGGGGAGGGGCAGAGAGAGAGAGAGACACACACACACACAGAATCTGAAGCAGGCTCCAGGCTCTGAGCTGTCAGCACAAGCCTGACGCAGGGCTCGAACCTACGAACCGTGAGATCATGACCTGAGCCAAAGTCAGATTCTTAACCGACTGAGCCACCCAGGTGCCCCTTAAATGTGTTCATTAATGCCCTGTTTTCATCTCAACTCAACAGACAACTAGGGAAGTGTTGTAAAGTATCTTCTAAACCATTAGGAGGTAACATAATATAAATGTGCTATTTTCTCTAATAAATCTAGATTCACATACTCCAACTAAGGTAGATTTTTTTCTTTCAAAACCAACACATATCACATTTTAACATGAGTACATGGGAATGAACAGTTGGAACATTCCAAAGTGTAACTTTTTCTATCAAAATCACATAACGTTGACCCCTCCCTCTGCTTTGTGTTAATATCTCCTATTGTAAAGAAGTGTCTCACAGGATCTGAGAGTATCTATCTCTGTTTCTTTCCTTCAAAGTAAAAAAGTATTTTCATTGCACTGAGAAAATCTAACAGAGAAAATCTAACAGATAAAAGTTAAGAAATATATTCTTCATTGTTATGTAATAGAAAATACTGTCTTATAGTCGTACAACATTTTACAGGATAAAATGTTTTTTTCATTTTTTAAAAATGTTTTTTATTTATTTTTGAGAGACAGAGAGAGATAGCACGAGCAGGGGAGGGCCAGAGAGAGAGGGAGACACAGAATCTGATGCAGTCTCCAGGCTCTGAGCTGTCAGCACAGAGCCCAATGCAGAGCTCGAACCCACGAACCGTGAGATCATGACCTGAGCGGAAGCCTGACGCTCAACTCACTGAGCCACCCAGGCACCCCCTCAAAGTAAATGTTTCTTAATTATACTTACTAGAGGAACTACAAATTAGAGTCAGTTATAATTTGGGGGGAGATTCATGTTGGCAAAAGATATCAAAATTATTAAAATGAATTTCATCTTCCTTGGTTGCATATCCTATAAAAAACATGGTATATGCAAAAACTATAGCTCAGAAGACATAATTGGCAAAAAATAATGTGTAAAATAACTCTCGGTTGTCTTTACAAAAAATAAAGGAAGATCTAAGGAAATAATTGAGATTCCAGCAGTTAAAATTATTAGTTTGAAAAAAATTTAATGTCATGGGCAAATACTAATAATACATCAATTTTTTACTGTTTATTCTGAGACACAGAGAGAGAGCCTATGTGATTGGGGGAAAGGCAGAGAGAGAGATGGACAGAGGATCTGAAAAGGGCTCCGTGCTGATAGCAGAGAGCCCAACACGAGGCTTGAACCCATAATGGTGAGGTGATGACCTGAGCTGAAGTCAGACACTCACCTGACTGAGCCACCCAGGTGCCCCATAATATATAAATTTTTTAAAGAATTAATAAAAATTTTAATGTTTTATTTATTTTTGAGAGAGAGAGATAGAGAGAGACAGTGTGAACAGGGGAGAGTCAGAGAGAAAGGGAGACAAAGAATCTGAAGACAGGCTCCAGGCTCTGAGCTAGCTGTCAGCACAGAGCCTGTTGCGGGTCTCAAACCCACTACCTGCAAGATCATGACCTGAGCCAAAGCCAGACACTTAACTGATTGAGCCACCCAGGCACCCCAATATACCAATTTTTAAATTGTGGAGAAACATATCTGAAAAGAAACACTCTAAAAGGAAATATAACAAAATACTTCTGCTTCTTTAAACTTTTGGATACTTGTGACATTTCTTTAGCAATGCATATATTTGTTATGTACATTATCAGAAACAAAATTCCTTTCAAATATATTTCTCATTTAATATTTTAATACTTCATGAGTTAAACAAGACAGGGAGAATAATTCTCCTGTTCATTGTTGAAAAGAATGGATAATTTTCTTTTTGGAGTAGCTTTTAAATAAAACCCAGATCCTCTGAAGCCAGCTTCAATGCTTCTTCAATGATATATATCATTCTAGAAGGTTAAAGGAAATAATATATGTGAACATCTTATGAGTTTTTCACAATAAAGGAACAGTAATTATAATCTGAGAAATTATTAATAATGTTTAATTTATTTGATCTCTTTATAAACTCCTGATTCCAATGGAGAGAAAGATAATGTATAATATCAGACAAATGTTAATAAAAAGGGATATTCAAGTAAGTATAATATGTAAAGAATAAAACTCATCATTTTATCTATGTTTGATTTATGATGATAGCAAATATTACAAGAGAATCTAAAACTCTTTGTTTTACTTTAGAAAGATATTGAACATGGTACTCTAAAAATGAAGTCGTATTAAGAATATTAATAAGGACAAAATGTAAAAGAGTCGTAAGGCAAAACACAGAAGGTAAAGAAGTTTATACAGACTTGATAAATTACTGGTAGGTTTTTTTTTAATGTTTACATATTTATTTGTGTGTGTGTGTGTGTGTGTGTGAGAGAGAGAGAGAGAGAGAGAGAGAGAGAGAGAGAGAGAGGGAGAGAGAGAGAATCTCAAGCAGGCTCCACACTTTTCAGCCTAGAGCCTGATCAGGGCTTGAACTCTCAAACCATGAGATCACGACCTGAGCCAAAATCAAAAGTCAGACGCTTAACTAACTGAGCCATGCAGGCATCCCTCACTGGTAGCTTTTTAATAAAGTAATCTATTTTAATCAATGAGATATTAGAGCAGAAGCTAATATCTTATAACTTTATTATTTATTTATTGAGGACTGACTTATTGAGGATTTACAACAGGGCATAAATTAAGAGACTAAAACGATCAATAAGATTAAAGCCGGGGCGCCTGGGTGGCTCAGTCAGTTAAATATCCGGCTTCAGCTCAGCTTCAGCCTGAAGCCTGCTTCAGATTCTGTATTCCTCTCTCTCTGACCCTCCCCTGACTGCACTGTCTCTGTCTCTCCAAAATAAAAAACCATAAAAAAAAAAAAAAGTTTAAAGCCAGATTCTTTTCCAGAAGCATATACCACCCTAGCAGTCGACATAGTCTAACTCCTGTGCATCAGAACTCTGGCCACTTAGGCTGGCCTCAGTCTCTTGTCCAGCAGACACATGGCCAGTACCAGTGAGCCACTTCAGGGCAGAGATAGCTACATTCATCGTTGTATGTCCAGAACCTAGCATAGTGTTCAACAGTGTGAAGGCATATGCATTTGCAGATGTAACCCAACTCATTTCAATAGCCTGAAGCATATCAACTTGAAAATCACAAGTACTAGAAAAAGGGTTAATACACCCCCAAACTAATGAAATGACTTGGGAGATTATCTGCACTTCTAGATAACTTTTGCTACTGGTTGCCTATTCCATTCAGTGATGCAGATGCGTATTCATACAGGGCTAACATGTTTGATGAGTTTCAAACTCAGCTATTTCCTAGGCAGTAGCTTGTAAGTCAAGGTCATAAATTTATTTATTTATTTTTTAAGTTTATTTATTTATTTTGAGAGAGAGAGGGAGAGTGAGCAGGGGAGGGGCAGAGAGAAAAGGGGACAGAAGATTTGAAACAGGCTCAGCAGAGAGCCGGATGTGGAGCTTAAACTCATCAACAGTGAGATCATGACCTGAGCCAAAGTCGAACACTTAACCACCTGAGCCACCCAGGCGCCCCAAGGTCACAAATTTAAAAGATTGATAGTTGCAATAAGTGTATTTCTCTCACCTTTGACTAGGATACAGGTACCAAAAAGATTTAAGTACAAGAATGATGACAAATGGACACTGATCTTCAGGGTCAGGAACACACAATAAATGGAGTTGGGGCACTGGGCTAACCTTTCAGGGCATTTCTAAAGGGTAGCTTCTACTTAACTCCATCTCATGGTGCCAGGTAAGAATACAGGACAACTGTAGCAAGATCTTCTAACATTTCAAGAATAGCTAAAAATTCATACATTTACTTAGAACATCTCATTTTTAAAACACTGGTAATTTTTTTATGTAAAACACTATATATGCCAAAAAACCCCACATCTACAAAGCATAGCTGACATACAAGCTATTGGTTTATTAGCCACGTTTAACAATTTGATTACCCTATTGTTGCACATATAATTGAGATATTACTGAAAAGTCATATAATAGGATTACTGAAATGTCAAGGACAGTTTACTGATTAAAGAAGACTAAACATTCAAGATTATGTGTGCTATTACTCCATACTCATAATTTCACAAATACCAAGGATTTTACAAACTCCACTTAGTATCCAAATGAAAATATCAAAGCCCAGAGGTGACAGCAGAATAATGCATATAACCATTATAAACTTTACTTAAATGTGGTATAACAAAGGTTAAGTCACAAGTTCAGCTTGGTTCTCTATGTATGAAGATGCTTGATTGTATTTCCAAATGATGACTAACTAGCCAATTATACTCACTAGAAATTTCTGTCATAACTGACATTTTAAATGAAGCATTCTGCTAAGAAAATTGAAATTTCAACCCCATTTTAATCACTGTAGCTATTCAGAATTCTGTTAATCAAGTAGGGAAAAAAATGTGTCTTCAACACCTTAGAATGATTTATCTGTTTGTACGAATGTGAGAAAAATGATCACGTCTTCAAGTAATAGATTACAAGTACAAAGAAAGTTCACATTACAGCTATGCTGATGAAAATTACCTGCAGGCTGTTACAACACAGCCCATGAATTAATTAACCTTTTGCCATAAAAATCTGGAAACTTCAGCAAAGACTGAGGTTTCTCTCTTTGCCTTGTTCCAGCTCCCTCAGCATTTTAGAAAGTGAAATATTGTGCAGTTACTGAGGCAAATAGATAAAATATTCTCAGATTTTATTGGGTCTCCATGTTACAACAATAAAAGCACACAAATTGTGGTTAAAACATAGCAAGTTGGATGTTTCCTTTTTTGTTTTAATTAACGAAAGATGAAAAATAATGGTCAATTTTTATGCAGATCTTTACTTTTGTGAATGAGATTGGTATTTTCTTACTATGAATGTTGGCTACCCCTTAGTTACCTACTTTTTGACTTTGTAAGAAAATAAGTTAAATGAAGCATGTCTTTTGCCAATGTGTTTAAGAAAACAAGAGTACACTTGCATATTCTTTAAACTTCATTAAAATTTTTTTTAATGTTTATTTTTGAAAGAGAGGGAGTGTTAGCAGGGGAGGAGCAGAGAGATGGCGAGACACAGAATCCGAAGACAGCTCCAGGCTCTGAGCTGTCAGCACAGAGACCAACACGGGGCTTGAACCCATGAACTGAGATTATGACCTGTGCTGATGTCAGACGTTCAACGGACTGAGCCACCCAGGAGCCCCTGAACTTCATTTTTTAATGAATAAACACATTAGGTTTGAGTGTACTGGCCAAGTGTCTTGATAGCTTTCACATGGGATCTGAAGCTGAAAAATCAGCTATCACTAAATAAAACCATGATCTGGGAAAACATGATTTCTAATAAGCAATGGTAAAATGAGGAACAGTATTTTCTCAAGCTGTTAGGAGCAAGGACCCATAAGACTTGGTGAATGTGAAAATATTCACAAGCAAGACTTGAAGATCACGAAGTTACATTTGAAATATTGACCTAATAACTTCATGTCTTCATGCAGCGGTTTAGAAACACATTTTATTTTTCTCTTCGATGTAGTAATATATCCTCAAGAGGATTAACAATCTCAGCATTTAACTGTTCTGTAGCAAACAGAGCTGTTCTTTTCCATGAGCCAATTCTTAGAGTTAGTTTTAATTCATTAGATAACTAGTCTTGCCAATGGATAAGTCATTTCTTTAATAGCTTAGGACACATTCTTGTTTGGATAATGGGTTATACATAGTGTTTCAGGGCTTTTCTCTATTGTTCAAACTAAACCATGAGTTGCCAAATTCATCTTTAAAGAGCTAAACCAGTGAACTCCCTCTCCAACATACTGTTAAGAAATCAAGCAGGTAAGAGGCACACAATAATATATTAAAATAAGGTGATAACTTTATGTTAATAAAGTGAGTAATGCTTATCTAAACAACTTAAGATGCATACAATATTTCTTATTTTGTATTAAGGGCAAACACATATTTTATGACAAAATACTTCAAGTGAAGTGGCTATTTTAACTAATATAGAAGAAACAATAAATCTTTCATAATCATTAATATATTAAAATCTTCCAAATGGCTCTTTCTTTTGTATCTATAAGGAAGATAGCCCTTTGAAGTTGGTAAATTTAGAGTATTTGCTAAAACATTTTTTAGCTATTTTAATTTTGAGAATAATTCTATTATAAAGCATATACATTTAGCTGAGATATGTATTTACCTGAAGCATCAAGGCTAGCACATATCTGTCCATTAGAAAATTCACAATAAATATATTTTGAATATAAGAATATACAAAGTCTCAAAAGAAATTCGGCACTTCTGCCAATAGTTAAGTTTGCCTATGGTAATTTAATTTTGTCACTGATTCTTAAATAATCATGTAAGTGGTGATAATGCAAATGTGTATATGAATAAAAGGTATATGCCTGTAAAAGACTTAAAGATGAGAGCACACATTTGTAATACTTAATTATGGGAATACGCATGCTATCCTTTGGAAGATATGAGCTACATACCTGACAGGTAATGTCCTATCTCCTTTTCTCCTATCCATTTCTCTTTGCGGAACAGGATACCAACGGAAATTCAGTTTCCAGTTAAAGCCCCCATAAGTCATGTCTGACCCAGCCATATATTCAAAGGTATCATCACTAATCACATCAATGATGGGGCATACAACTGTTTTCCTGCAGAAAAATCAAAACCAGTTTACATATAAATAATAATTTAAACACTACATTAGCTTCTTCAAACTCAGTATAGCTGATTAATTGAGATTTAATGATTATGTGACTTTACTATGACTTTATTTTCATTTTATCCTTTTTCTTCTGTGGAATCATTTCCTTTAACTACATCTTCTTTACAGTCTCAACTTCATTCTATCATTTATAATCTAATCAAATAGACTAATTGGCATTCAAGCTGATTTCCAAATGCATTCGAAGTACTAACTCAGCAGGATGAACATGGTCTATTTTTCATAAAACCTCCACCCACACCATGATTAGTAGAGCGGCTTTGATATTATACATCATTTTAGCTAGAGCCAACAGCAAAGCAATAGCATGTAGGATGTAGAGAGTGTATGATGGCCAATTAGACCTGGTATTTTGAATCTCAGAGGGGATAGGTTCATTTGAAGAGATAGTTTTATGAAAAAAATTAATTATCTCTTCCTGGGAAAATACCTGCTAGAAAAAACAAACAAAAATCAACAAACAGAAGCAACAATAAAAATCATGAACATAAGTAAATGTTTCCTCTGAAAGATATTAGGGACATGACAATTTCTAAGTGTGTTGTCCTAGATCTTGGAATTTACTGTAAATAATCTACGTATTTTAAAATAGGGAAAGATAAGCAACTTAAGTGTCTGGCCTTTTATATCATGACCCATTTCTTCTTAATGTAAAGAGGAAGAGCCAGGAGATTTGATGTTCTTGATGATGATTTTCTGAGGGTAAGAAACTGTTATGTTGAGAGAAGATTAGATATTGTTTTAATCCATGTTGTGCTTTCCTCAGTCTTCCTCTACTCCTGGCTTATATGTTGTGCTATGGGATCAATCTCCCATCTCTACAGCAAATGCTCAGGTCTATTCACGTTTGCGGTGCTTGTAGCTAGTTTTGGAAAGCAGAGCTTATTTTTCATATTTAGTAGGTGGTAAATACACAAATATGCTTTTGAATCACCCATAAATGGGGAAAGCAAATAAATGTTGTTCATTATTTAGTCTGGTTTTGTAACACCAGTATCACTAACCTTAATTTTATTTTTTTTAATGTTTACTCATTTTGAGAGAGAGACAGAAAGAGTGTTCATGTGCACATGTGAGTGGGGGAGGGGCAGAGAGACAGGTGAGAGAGAACCCCGAGCAGGCGAGCAGGCTCCAAACTGTCAGCACAGAGCCGATGCAAGGCTTGATCCCATGAACTGTGACCTGAGCCGAAATCAGGTATGGGACATTTAACTGAATGAGCCACCCAGATGTCCCATTAATGCTCATTTTTCAATTAGGTCTTCTGTTCCACACAATTAGCCAAAGCCTAAAGTTCTCTGAAATCAATAGGATTTATCTAGCCTTGGACACATTTCTTAGTAACTCTGGTCCCTACAAAATCAATACCTTTCTCTCTTCATTAAATTTAATGACTTAATTTTTAGGGAGGCAAAATTAGATCTACTAACTTTGAATAGGACTTCATCATCTAGCTATGGCAACGTTAGAACTTATAAGCAGGACAAAACATTAGGGTTCACTATATGCACATGCAATCTAAACATTAGGTTAAAAAATAAATGGTCTACTCTTGATATTGAATATTACATTAAAAATTTAGTAAGTTGAATATGAAACACTTGTTTTAAAAAGCAGCAAAATGTATGAAAAGCTGCCAGGAAATGCATCTGAGATGCTCCAAGTTCATTTTACTTTGCCAGTCTCACGCTTCTGTGCATATTGGACAATACACAGAGTGGAAAACGTTATTAGCTGTGTACAACCCTCAGCTGACTAAAAGGTTCCCACTGCTTTCTTCAACCACTATGGTTCATTTTACTGACAACCTCCATCTATCTTCACGGCAAGTACCATATCCTGATGTGGCTGGACTAGCTCACACTAAGCAGCCCCTGTCTTGGATGTTTAAATAAAAACTTCGATTCTAAGAAGACCTTTCTACTGCTGGTGAAATGACTAAGCAAACAAAGTGTCATAAGATGTTTTGTTATTATATCTGAGAGCATTCAACATAGTTGACTTCAGTAGGTGCTTAGGAATTATAATCATTAATCATCAATGTTTATGAATATCCACAAAAGAAGCTTGTATTTGAAGTGTCACCATCCAAAAGAGTTGCAGGCAAGTATGAGAGTTCTTAGCATCTATAAAGTATTATGCAACTTTTTAGATTTCACAGTTGATATATATAGACTGACATTACTGTTTATATAATTAAAATTCTTATAGTTTTTTATTTTTTAATCATGATTTCATTCCAGTGGAATGTGTGAGTGTATGTCTTCATTTTTAAGATACTCTAGGTGGTTTTGAATAAGACTTTGAATAAAGGCGGTGACCTAGGAGAGAGAAGACGGTCTAGGAATGGGAAGAACTAAATTGTTGCTCCCCTCACTTCCAACAACGGGGCCAAGCTGCTTCACTGCTTCGTCCATCCCTATTACCAAGTACACACAAGAACATTTACATTTCCTGCCTCACTGGGTTCTTGTGAGGATGAAATCAAGTGCTTTGAAATGTGTTTTATAAAATATGGCACCATATCAGATTGGACTCAGGCTTATCATCTTACAAAATTAATATTCACCATATTTTTTCCTGTTTGGATTGTTTGACTATTTCTTAATCAACTATTCATATTCAACATGAATAAGCAAAGATTTTTATTCAGTGGAGGAGGGGTGCTCTTTAAGAGCTAGAAGGGACACCTGGGTGGCTCAATTGGTTGAGGACCAACTTCGGCTCAGGTTATGATCTCACGGTTTGTGGGCTCGAGCCTTGCATTAGGCTTTGTGCTGACAGCCCGGAGCCTTGAACCTGTTTTGATTCCTGGGTCTCCCTCTTTCTCTCTCTGCCCCTCCCCTGCTCATGCTGTTTCTCTCTCTGTCTCTCAAAAATAATTAAAAGCTAGAAAATAAAACTTCTAAAAATAGCAATTTACAGAGAAGTTTTGACCGGCAACTGGAACTGTCCTAAAGGGTCAGTGAAAACCCAGGCAGACATAACACATGAATTCTTACCTGTCTTCTTTTATTCTCGCCAGCAAGGGCTCCAGCCATCCTAACGTGCATTCACAGTGTGCATCGAGAAAAGTTATGACCTGCCCTTTTGAAGCAGCTGCTCCTCGAAGGCGGGCACGTATTAACCCAGAGCGCTCTTCCATTCTAATAATTTTTACCGGCACCTCTAAATTTTTCACATAATTCTCTAATGTCAACTTGAGAAAATCTGTAATGTGCAATAAGAATTGATAAAGTTTTGAAACTATTTTAAGACATAGCAGAGATACTACTGCCCAGATGGAATTCAACAAACAGAGATGGTAGCCAACTCCTTTCAACATTTTTTTGCATTAGGTGAAATGAGTATATAGAGATTTTTATCAGTATATCGTCAAGGATATGGATATTATAGGAAGTTAATATACCAGACTCTAATTAGAAATTGGACCACAGTGGCAAACAGAGACTTCTTAATTATAAGTTATTTTGCTTTGACCTGCACTTACAAAAAAACAAAACATGATAGATGTCCACAAAGTCATATTAATGCTCAATCATATAATTGTTTGAGTTGGGAAATAAAGAAACACTTCTGAAAATTGTTTTTGTCAATTCTTGGGTTAGTGTGGACCAAGTGGAATCATAAGAGAAACTAAAAAACTTAGTTTTGTATTCTTGGAGTTATAGGTACACTGATTAAAATTTGATAGGTGATCTTAGGACTTATATAGTTACAAGGAAAATACAGATCATTGCCAAGCTATCTTTTTGACCATAATAAAGTTTTCTATTAAGAAGGAAAAATATGTATACCTCTTTCACTGGCATCATCTACCAAGATCACCTCAGAGAGCAGATAGCGTGGGGAACGATTGATAACACTGTAAACGGTTCTAAGGAGAGTGCTCCAAGCTTCATTGTGAAACACAATGACTACACTTGTGTTTGGAAGTTCATCAGGGTAGACCTTTGTCTTGCATCTGGAAAAGAAAGAAGAGAGACATGTTAATAAATTCATTTTTCATTCTGATCATTGTAATAAAGAATATCCACGATGACACAACTTTAGACTTGAAAGCCCCATACTAAGGAGACATTTCATGATTATCTAAAATAATGCTTCCTTTTTAAAATGCTGTGAGCAATTACTCGGCATTTTGAAAATTAAATATGCATAATTACTAATATTTTATCTTAATTCCTGTAGGGAACAAAGCAACAAAATTTCCACAAGGCTAAGAAAGCTAAAATAACATTCTGAAACTATCAATAGAAGACTAGAGTACAACAGGGACATATGAATTCATTGGATGGATATAATTTTATTCCTTGTTTAGAAAATAATTCATCATATAACTCAAAAAGTCATAAGAACAGGAAAAGATATATATTCCCCGGGTTTTAGAAGCATGTAAAACTAAGATTAATTTTCTGTTCTAAAATCTAAGCATGTGTGTTTTCCATTCTGTTTGAGAATGATATAAAATGGTTTATAAAATGATCTGATTTGAAGGAAAGGTTTAGGAGCTAGATTTACTTTGCGGATTCCCAATTAGTATTATATAATCAAAACTGGAGTTCAGGAAAGGGAATAGGCTACCAGCACTTCCCAAACTTTGATGTGCATCAGAATCACCCAGAGATTTGTTAAAACGCAGATTTAGACTAAGTCCGGGGTACAGCCTGAGATTCTGTATTAAAACAAAACAAAACAAAAAAAAACACTTCTGGGTGATTCAGATGCTGCCAGTCACAGAGTATACCGTAATTGTCATTACTTTTAGAACTTGATGTTGTAAGAAAAACTTTTAATTTTTCTTATAAATCCAAGGAAACCTGGACTTAACTTTTTGAGCAATCAATCAAAAAAGATACATTTGCACTCTCCCTCTCTCGCTCTCAAAAATAAATAAATAAACCTAAAAAGATACATCTGGATAGGAGCACCTGGGTGACTCAGCTGGTTGAGCATCCGAAATCGGCTCAGGTCATGATCTCCCTGTCTGTGGGTTCCAACTCCAAGTTCAGCTCTGTGCTGACAGCAAGAGCCTGGAGCTTGCATTGGATTCTTTGTTTCCCTCTCTCTCTGCCCCTCCCCTGCTCATGCTCTATTTGTCTCTCAAAAATAAATAAACAATAAAAAAAATTTTTTAAAGATATATCCGGATAAATGGTATGTGTCGTGCTTTAGGTGATCATTCCAAGTTTAACACGAAGATGGTCCTTATCAACTTGTCAACATTCAGACATTTATGTCATCATAATTATAAAATTTTAGAAAAAAATATCACTTGGTATCTGAAATAGGAATGAAAGTTCATATACCTTAGATTATTGTTTCATGTAAAGCATTCTAAAGAGCTAGAGAATTAAAATTATCCCATTAAATACAATGAACTCAATACTTCCTGCCACTCCTAAATGAGCTAATAAATGACACAAAATAAACATTGTTAAGATTAGTCTCCTTCACAGATGAGTGAAAAAAAAATCAATAAAATGTGGGAGACAAAGGCATATAATTAAACAAATACTGACTGTATGCCTATTGAGACTTTAATCATCTTTTAAAATGTTCTAAAATATCATCTACTCAGTGAAATCTTCTGCAATGTAGTCAGGTAAGAAGGTACTATACCTGAACTGTGACATTTTCTGCATATATTTATTTGGAAAGCATTCATTAATCATCCACACTATAGAATATATTGTGTATGCAGGGAAATAAAAATGTAATGGGAAAAAGTATCTTGATTCGCAGTCCCCTTTTCCCATTCTGGTGGCAAGATGCAAATAGTTCCTATATGCCCCATCAGCATTTGACATGGGTTTACAGGACGCTTATCATTAAATGAACTCAGAAAGACATCTTGGTAAATCAGAAATGTTCTCACCACGATTTTCCTCAAACCTCCATTATTCTGCCTCAACAAAATAGTATGGTAAAGAACATCATCATCATCATTGTTATAGGTCAGCTTATGGAATGTAATGGGTTAACTTGTTGCAAACCGCTTCTCCACCCCTTTTCGGTGGTTGCTAAGATCCGGCCAAGGCGACGCCTACAGAAATCACTTAGTCACCATCACCATCACCATCACTATCTGGAGATATCTTACATGTCTAACTCTGATTGGTCATTTTAAAGGGACAAAGAAACTCAAAGGGGTGAATTCCGCCAAAGATGGCGTTTATGTATTACAATGTAATTGGCTCCCATGGAATGCTATGGGTTGTAACTGGTTAACTAAATGATGACACGTTCTGTCCATATAATCTCACTGCCTCCTTTGTTTGTGGCCATGCTCTGCACTTTCTCCTTACCATCAGGAGATCAGGTTTGGCCCGGCTGTAAATAAATCATACCTCGCTTCTATTGAGTGTTGGTGGTTTTTTCGTAACTACCCCACAACAATCATCATCGATAAAAAATAAAACTAGAAAATCAGGCTGAAAGCAGTCCCACAGTCAACAATTACTGGTTTGACCCAAGTTTAGGTGTCTCTCTGTAAGGGTTACCATTGGGGAAAAAAGTGATTTCTTTTAAGATAACTTTTTTGTATGTTATATATGCATGTATACTGTATGCTTTGTATTCTAAATGCCAACAAAGAAAAAAGGGATGAGGTATGTAAATGAATCTTTTCAAGTTTTTTTTAACGTTTATTTATTTTTGAGAGAGAGAGAGACAGTGGGGGAGGGGCGGAGAGAGAGGGAGACACAAAATCTGAAGCAGGCTCCAAGCTCCAAGCTGTCAGCACAGAGCCTGATGCGAGGCTCGAACCCACCAACCAGGAGATCATGACTTGAGCTGAAGTCTAAAGCTCAACCAACTGAGCCCCCAGGCGCCTAGATAAATCTTTTAAAATACCAAATGGAAAGCAGATATTCAAATCCAGCTTCTTAAACTATTTCTATCATGCTTTGTTTTTGTGGTTAAAAAAAAAATCCACTCACAAATGTTAATTTTATATTCACTATATGTAACAAAGTTATAATGAACTTATTTACTATTAATGCAACTATTATGTTTACATAGAGAAAATTTCCACTGTATCATTATTTAATGTAGCATGAAAATACAATGTGTCTGTTTTTATTAATTCTTCCTCTTCTTACTATTTAAACAACTATTAAGCAAAGAAAATTTCTGTGATAATAAAATCATTTCTAGAATAATAAGAATAATTCTTAAGCTACACAAATTAATCATTTTCAATGTCAGTTTATCCTGTTATCTCAAGTGCATAGATGCTTATGAACGGGAGTTATTATTTCCATGGTTTCTGCACTGCAGTTTTACCATGGCCTGTACTTCATCGCATCTATTGTTTCACATATAGTAAGATATACCATCAATTTTGTATCCCTAAAAAAGAAAAGTTATCAAATAAACCACAGCATATGCTTTTTTATCATTAGAATCTATTTCAGATCTAACTAGAGCTTACAGAATAAGTCTTTAAACTTATTTGGACCTATATTTCTATCAATATTGTCATGCTGGCTTATGAATCAGTCACACCAGATTTTTGTTGCTTTGAAGTTTCTTTCATCTATTCCCAGGGGCTTTCTCTAGCTTTAGGTTACATTGCTTAACATATGAGAGGCATATATTTAACACATATCTCAGTAACAAAATATAAAACAGCTTCGTCTTGTGGGTATCTTTCTTGGCACTACAAAGTTATGCTTTTCAGATCCTAAGGTGCCAAGACATTAGGTGGGCATCTTGATAAAATGCAAATTCTGATTTAGTAGATGTGGGATGGGCCCAAGATTCTGAATTTCTAATAAGATCTCTGGCCATACAGCTCCCTGGTTGGCATGCTAAAGAAGCAAGGCTATATAAATCAGTCAGCTGTTGATTAAGAAGAAAATATAGAGTTGTGGTCACTGCTCCAACAATAAATATTTTGGTATGAAAATTAATACTTGCCACTGTTCCCTTGCCTTTCTTTTCACACATTTCCCCTCCCCAGTGTTGAATCAGATTGTAACTTTTCTGAAGAAATGTTGAATGACAATTAAACTCTGCACCTGTATGTAAACAATGTACAAAACTTGGATGAAGTATGACTATGTGAACAATCATGGCCACCGTCGTTTGTACAGGCTTAAGAAACAATGCTTATATAACTGCCAGTTGGTTGGCAATGCCTGCCTAACCATTGACTGTAAAACGCATCCTGATTTCAGACATATAAAATGAAAAGGGTACCTCTTAACAGGTAAATACAATAATTTTTTAATGTTTATTTATTTTTGAGAAAGAGAGTGTGAGCGGGACAGAAAGGGAGAGAGGATTCAAAGCAGGCTCTGCACTGACAGCAGAGAGGTTGATGCAAGGTTCCAACATACAAACCATGAGGTCAAGAGCTGAGCCCAAGTCAGATGCTAAGCCTACAGTCACCTGGATACCCCATGATATTTTTTGTTTAGCCGAGAAAAAGTACTTAAAGGTTGTTTAGTTTTAGTTCTTTTTTTAAAAAATACCTTTATGTATTGAAGCTGTCAGTTTTCAACTCACTGCTTTTATATGAAATAATTAAACACAAACAAAACAAAAACAAGAAATCTAGATGATGGAGGTGGTGTAAGCACTTAAACACTGACACATGGCAAATGGCTTTTTTGTTTGCAAGACTTTTTTCACCACTGTCTGCCTCAGCTTTTACATCTTTTACATAATAAGATTAAAGTAGGTAATCTGACATGTGCAGCGGACATTGCTCGGTGTATACTGCATGTAAAGCCCAGAGTCTCCAAATGGTGGATTTGCAAACAACTTTCAAAGTTAACCTGTTGCGGAGTCTGGTCTGGATCATCGGGCAGCGGAAGAACCCAAGCTGCAGTTGGAGATCTTGGAAGGGAGGAGGTTTATTTTACACCAGTGGGTTCAGAGGAGATCATTCTCCAGAGGTCTGAGCCCAGAGCATTAGCAGAGGGAGTGATTTATAGCCTGTTACTTCCGCATTCCTCATTAATGCCTGCCACAAGCAGGGTGGGAAGAAGAACCTGGAAGGGGGAGCCTTTGATCAAGGACAGGTTTTTCCTGTCAGTCTTGTCAGCATATTATAACAGATTTTTCCTTATCAACCAATTCAAGTCTTTGTTTTACAGAATGCGAGCCTCCAGTCACAGAACTGGGTTCAGTATTCTGCATAATAAAGTAAGAAAAAAAATAAATTTTATTATTTAATAATATTAGTAATCGTAATGGTTTCTGCCCCCATATTATATGCTATATTAAATGTTTTAAATGATATTATGGGTGTGTGCAATATTAGAAAAAAGCATCTGAATTTAAAAATATGCCTTAATCTTACTAAACTCAAATATATATCTTTAAATCAGAGAAATAGCTATTCCTCTAGAATTATTCGATTAAAATGATGCATAGAAAATCAGCTTTCATTGAAATGATGTACTTAGAGACCAAATACTTTTTTATCAATCTGTCCTATGAAGACATTATTTTTTTTTAATGTAAATATCTAAATGCAATTGGCAAAAGTTGACATTATTGTGGGAACACAATGTATATGTAATTAACTTTGAGAGTAAAAGTGGCAGACGGCAATGGCAATTCTCATCAATTTGAAAGGAATATTTGATGCCCATTTACTCAGATTAAGTTCCCAAAATCTGGTATTCCAGTAAAATCGTAAGCTTTATTATAGCAGCATTTTATATTTACACTCTATTATGACATGCTAAATCTATAATACTTGAGAGGGAGTGAAAGATTATTTCTTTCTAATTCTGTAATAATGTGTCTGTGGCTTTAAATCATGACTACATATTGGAATAATCCTGTGAGCTACCAAAAAATACTGATGTGTGGGTTTCAATTACAGAGATTCTGATGTAGGTGACTAGGGTGTGGCCAGGTTCAATGAGATTAAAAATCCCTTGGGGATTTGAATGTGCAGCCAAAACTGAGAAATGTTGTCTAAAGTTATTTAACAGAAACACCGATTTTAAATGTGTGTATATATATATATATATATATATATATATATATATATATATATGTATAGGCATATTCTTTTTACTTACATCAAAAATTTAAAATTAGATACTCAAAAGCTAATTATAGCTCTTTTTTGCAGTTATAGCAGATGAAACTAATAAGCACTTTTCCTGTAATTGTAAGCACTAGAGCCAAAAAGTCTTCTCCACTTCGTTTACAATCTGTTCTGTCATCTGAATGTACACTGATGTTGGTCTAGTCTTCTTGTATCAGTGTTGATTTATAAACACATGAGAAATAAATCCAGTTGCTCTTCTTTAGAGAGAGTGTGGGATAGAGTCATATTTCCAATGTCTGAAGCGTGGAAATACAGTGAGGTAGCTTTCCTATTTACCATCTTCCCCTTTGGCTATGCCCACATTACAGGAACATAGACCATTACAATTGGATTTTATCCTTTTCAAAACCATATTGATGTTTTCAGATAAGTTACTGAACACAATATGCCACATCAAAGAAAGAAAAATTGACTATAAGAGGAGAATGTGAAATCACAAAGGATCCGTAATTACACAGTGGTTTAGTTAGACACAATCCACTTAGGACTACAAAGGCTGTCAACATCGTAGTTTGCATGACTTGTTGAACTGCTGCTCAGTGAGTCAGTGGTTACCTTTTACTGGCTCAATCAGGAAGATTAATAATAGTAATTAAAAATAAAGACTTATAAGTCCTCTATATACTTCTTATTTTAAGAGCTTTGGGAATTGCCTTGAACCTTGCAGAATTATGTGTGGTTTCTATGTTTCCCAATCATTAAAATTCATATTCACACAGGGAAATGTCATCATTCGCCAATGCATCCGTCCAAAGAAAACTTGGGCAACAGCAAAGTGATTCTTTCATAATAACTGAACAGCTTGGGGCCTCAAGTCAAATGAAGCACTTAATTCTGCACAGGTTTCTATATGGTGATTTATATGTATGTTGTGTTAAACCTTCTAAGAGTAAGTTCCTGTAAGTCATAATTATTGACTAATTGAATTGTTTTTAAAATTCATACATCCCAAGTACCTTTATTTTAAAATCTGGTTGGACCCTGTATTCATCCTTGGCCTATTTGCTATGAGATCAACTCCTCGCATCTTCTGTGCTCTTTGAACTATCAAATTGGGTGGAGAGGGAGGGTTACTGGGAAAGAAGCATTTTTGAAAAGTCCCATATTTGTTGCCTTCTGTTTGAAATATGTTCATAAGGACCTCGGCTAGGAGAGTGCCATGCTGTAGGAAACAGGAACAGAAAGCTAGGGAATTTCTTTCTACATCTCCCACTAATCTTAGAGAAGACCACTCAGCCCCCTTCCTCAGCCTTGTACCTCATGGATGCCTCAATCTTTTTGACATATTGTACTTTTTCACAATAGAGCTACCGAATTCAATAGACTAAGAGATTCTTCAAAAGAAGAAAGGTTAATATTACACATCTCTGCCTTTCCAGGATTTAGTATCCTGCATGTTACAAAATACATGGTTGCTGCATGAAATTTTCACAATGAGGCAGGCTATTGTATGAATTATCAGATTGACTTCTCAATTATAGCTCTACATTGTTATAATATGAACTAGAAAAATACCAGCTTTTCTACCTTTTTTTTTAAATCTTCAGTTGTTTTTATTTTTCTAGAGCCATGGCAAATAAATGACCTAGGAATAGGGAAGGGAAAGAGTGTAAGAAAATTGATCTGCAAGTCATTGAATTATAACACAGTCCCCTCTAACATAGGTAACATCATTCCTATCTGGAATATGAGAGCAAGCTGTGTCTGTGTCTGGAAACCTATGTTTGCCACCCCCTTCTGCTGTATAGGATCTGTGAGCAAACTCCTTAAATTTTGGTTTTGTCATCACCTATATTGAAGGAAGACTGCTGTTATTTCTCTATTGCAGTACTTTCACAGAAAACAAGTGAAATTATAAAGGGATTATGCGAATGCAATCTATTATTACAAAGCACTGTCTAGAGTATTACAGATAAAGTCTCTAAAATTATTTGGGTCTGTTTCAGTAATATTCTGACCATTACCATGTTCTAACAATTTGTCTTTTGTTCTTAGATTTGGTGGCCACGCTGCCACTGCATCTTTTATTTCCAGTGCCATTTCGGTAACAGATCGGGCATATACACTGCTGTATCCTGAGAACTGCTACTTGTCTAGTGTAGTGGTGTGGAATCCATGTCCTGCCTCTTTCTCTTTCAGTCTTCTTTAGTCTTCTAAACCATTTATTGCCCTAATCTGAAATTTCTCTGACTGCCTGTGGCTGCCTGCTAGTAAATCTTCCTGCTTACTTACCTTAATCTCTGCTTACTATTTTTTGCTGAAAAAACTCAGAGGGCCATGTTCTGCCTGCCTGCTGAGATCTCTGCTTCTTGCCTGATCTCAAATATCCAGGAGCTAACTATCTAGCAACTTGTGTTCCCTCCTACTAACCCACTAGTTGCTTTACCCTATGGGTTAGTCCAATTATCAAATATTGCATTCTCCAGCCAGGGTTAGGCCATCTCCACCAGTAGTCAAGCCCTAGTTTAAATTTTTTTTATGTTTTTTATTTATTTTTGAGAGAGAGAGAGAGACAGTGCAAACAGGGGAGGGTCAGAGAGAGAGGGAGACACAGAATCTGAAAACAGGCTCCAGTCACTAAGCTAGCTGTCAGCACAGAGCCGGATACAAGACCCAAACCCACAAACTGAGAGATCATGACCTGAGCCAAAGTTGGACGCTTAACCGACTGAGCCACCCAGGTGCCCCAAGCCTTGTTAGGAAGGTGATATGGTAACCAGTACTAAGTGATGAAAATTGATTAAACTCTTAATTATGCAGCAGACATTGTACTATATACTTTATATTCTCATTTGACCCTAAGAACTGAAACTTTCTGCAACCACACAGGTTTTCTATCAGAACTGTGACAAGGCTGTAAACTCATAAATAGCTTTACTGCATGCTTCAAGAGCTTCCAGAAAATAAATGGATTCAAACAATAAATTGCTCAAACAATCCCTTCTAAAGAAAATAGGTGGTTCAGCTGTCTTCTCAGGATCATACATAACTTAACTAGACAAATGTCTTGCTTATCGATCGACTTCAAGACTCCTCATTGTATCCACCAGTCCTAAACTATTACATCACTTAACCTGGCGAACCTCAGCAAGATTTCTGCATTGAAAGACCAGTCTTAAACCAGGAAAGGCCAGACCCCAATCTCTATAAATATCTGCTCTGACCTCTTCCATGCAAGGTGGTTAGGGCTGTCTGTCAATGTGGTGGTTATTCTGGTGTCCTTTTATGTAGTCAGCAGTTAATTATCCTTATAATTCCTTATGAACTAGTTATACTGTTATTCCCATTTGATAATTATAAGTCAAGAACCTAGTGTTTGGATCAGTTACATACACTAATCTCCCCTACCATGGAAGGTATCTCCCAAGACCCTTCCAGTGGAAGCCTGAAGCCATAGATAATGCCACACCCCGTGTATGCTGAGTTTTGTCCAATATGTGCATACCCATGATAAAATTTAATTTATAAATTAGGCACAGTAAGAAGTTAACAATAACAATAATAATTGTAATAATATACTGTAATAAAAGTTATGTGAATGCAGTCTCTCTCAAAATATATTATTGTACTGTATTCACCCTTCTTCTTGTGATAATGTGAGATAATAAAATGCCTGCATGATGACAAGAAGTGAGGTGTATGACAGATACCATGACCTAGGGTTAGGCTACAAATGACCTTTTGATGATATGTCGGAAGAAGGATTATTTGCTTTGGTAACTTAAAGTCAGCCTCAGGTACCCAAAGTTCAACTACAGATAAGGGGAGACTCCTATAACTTGCTTCTAAGTTATAAACTGGGTTTCAAACCTTGGAACTCTGACTTAAAAGAGGGCTCTTCTTCCTCTTTCCTGATGGGATAATGTCCTTTCCCCCTAAGGGAAGAAACTGCCTGTGTTAGGGGACATTCTGAGATAAGGTATCTGTGGAAGCAAATAGGAGCCTGAAGGTATGTATACCTAGGGAAACAAAGGAAATAATTAACTATTTGTAGATGAGAGAAGACTTTGCTCCAGAAGAGTGGGAGCTTGAGGTAGAAAATACTTAAGCAAGTAGTAAAAAGGGACTTGTGAGAGGAGATAGCAAAAAAAATGATGCGAAGCTGGAGTCCTTTGGGCTTTCTTCAGGGATGTGATACCTAGAGGGTAGTTTAAAGATGAGTTATGTCTAAAGTTCACATTTAACTATAATGTTGTAATGAACTCCAGCCTCCTCTCCTATTGTCCATTACATTTACCCTACTTATAAATGCACTGCATTAGTGATTATGTGAGTTTGTCTCTATTTTGAGGAAGAGGACCATTTAGTATCTGGATTACGCTGAGAAGAACAGAGAAAACAGTCACAAAAATAATCATAAAGTAGCAAAGTCCACCCGGGAACTAAACAATTATTGGGAGGGGCTTTGGAATTCTACAGATTATTTTTTGGGGAGTTAAGCTAACCTGATCTTGACTTTAACAGACTAGGTATACTCACTTGACATTTAGTTTATATTAAAAACAAAAACAAAAAATCAAAACTTTACAGGAGATCTAATTTTCATCAAATGAATGACAATCATATACTACTGTTGGAGTTACTTCTATGATGCTAATAATTAATAAGCGATGTTTCCCGCAGGATATAAAAGTGATTATTGTACAAGTAACTTATATTCTTTCTATTGTGAAGGATTCTCCTAAATTTTGGAAATCAACTATAATTCAGCTCTGTAGCTAAAGGTTAAAATAATGCATTTGAGGGGCACCTGGGTGGCTCAGTCGGTTGGGCGGCTGACTTTGGCTCAGGTCAGGACCTCACAGTCTGTGGGTCAGAGCCCCACATCAGACTCTGTGCTGATAGCTCAGAGCCTGGAGCCTGCTTCCAATTCTGTGTCTCCCTTTCCCTGCGCTTTCCCTGCTTGCTTTCTGCCTCTCACTCTCTCAACAATAATAAGCATTAAAAAAAAAAAAAGGATTCAAGTAAGTGCTATGTGTGACCTTTGAGGTTTTGAACATGAATTATGAGGTTGTTCCCTTTCTGTGATCTCTCAGTATAACTCTCTCATGCTATTGAAAATATTTAACAATGAAAACGATTCCATGTTTATTGACTATGATAAATACAATTAAAGTCACTTTGTAACAAAGTTACTTACTATTGTCATTTGTAGGTTTAAATTCTTACCTTTGTTAGAGAAAATAACAAGTGATTTTTATATCAGTAGGCTTGGACTCTGAACCAAGCTTTGCTCAGGACATCATTTATGTCAAGTCAACTGACCCATGCTGAACCTCACATTTTTCACGTCTCTGAGATAATGAAACCACCATCCACCCAGGTTCAAACCAGAAACTCTGATGTTGACATGATGGTGATACTCACATCACAAATCCTGATGACTCCCACCTCAGCGTCTGTCTTATGCTTCCCTGCTACCGTCCCCTCTCCATTAATCACCACCTCTCTTTAGTTATTGCATGGAATCAATATGGTGCATTTATGGAACATTCTTGATCCTCACAGTATGTCTTTCTCAATACAGACCAAAATGCAGATCCCAAAACTACCCTTTTCTTCAAATGTTTCTGACGGGCTCTTCATTGCCTAATGCTAAACTCTAAAGGCTCCTCTAGATCTGGCCCAGCCCCACTTACATTACGTTCTCCTCTCACTATGCATTTAACTCTTAGCAATACTGAACGTCTCAAAGTTACTTCCAGAAACAAAGCTTTCTCAGGCCTTTATCTCTGTCTATTTATAGAATTGCTTGTGTTTGGACTGCTTTCTTAACTGAAGACATCACATACGTTGTTCTAGTAGGGTTCAAGTCACACTTCATATTTTCCCCACGGATGTTCAATTGTTCACTGTCCAAAACACAGGTAAAGTTTGTACATTTATTACCTTTTCCTTCTTATACAAATTAGGACCCTGTGAACAGAAAAAAAAGGCACTCCTTCTCCAGCGAGACACGGCCTCTTGCCAAAATCATAAACACAGTATATGCACTCACTCTTTCAGCTGGATATCTTTGTGCAGTGCACATACTGGACAACTGGACAAAATTGAATATCATGGATTTTAACACTAAAGAAATGCTGTAGGGAACTATACTTTGTTCCCTGGCATAAAATTTTAATACCCTTTGTGATATATATTTACAAAACCATTTTAAATCCATGAAAAGAACAAAATTAAAATCAAAGTCCCATGTGTAAAATAAATAAAGAAATGAAGGCATAGAAACCAAATTGCATTACCTACTAAAATAAAAATTTTAAATACCAAATAATAATTATAAGATTTAATTTCTGTTAAATTAAGTATCAATTAAAAGACTGTATGCATCATCATGAATTTCTCTTCTTGTACATTTCTCCACACCTAGTTTTAATTAAGAAATATCATTTTTTTTCACATTAATTTTCAGCGAGTATAGCCATTGTTACTAATGGCAACAACAGGCACATCATTTGGGGGTAAAGGACATTCGTCTGATATTTCCCCATCATTCTATTCTGGGAACCATTTTGGATAAGAACACAGCTGTGCCCCTCTCAGGGCATCCTAGTACGAGACACAGGATGTCGATACGTGCCATTACTAATGTTAACAATAATCACATGAGTAGGGTGGTATCTGCCAATTTCTTTAATGGACAGTATTTTCTCATTATAATAAATAGCTTGTGAGAAGATAAATTGAGATTTTGTATATTTTCCTGTTTTTTTATAAATATTTTGTCTGCTAGTTATATCATCTATTGATAATTGCCTTTAATGTAGATCTTGGGCATGCATGTTGTCATACATTTGAAAGCGTATTCTCATGGTAAATTTCTAAAAGTAAAATCGCTGGTTCAAAGTAAACGCACATACAATTTTACTATCTATTGACAAATTTCTCACTATAAATGTCGAATAAATTTGCTTTTCCATCATCAATGTTCAACCATTTTTGTTTTCCCAGAGATTTGCAAATAGAATGTATTATCAAACTTTTAAATTTTCACCAGTCTGACAGGTGATTTAAGACATCTCAGAGTAGTTTCAACTTACATATTTCCAACTGGCAATGAAGTCACACATCTTTCAATTTGTTTAATAGTCTTTGTATCTATGTGTGTGTGAATGAGTGTGTGTACAAAGCTGTTCTAGTTTTTGTCCATTTAAAATATTTTTTGTTTTTATTTATTAATTTTGAGAGAGAGAGCGTGAGCTTGCACAAAGCGGGGAGGGACAGAAAGAGAGAGAGAATCCCTTGCAGACTCTGCACCGTCAGTACAAAGCCTTCCATGCAGGGCTCAAACTCATGAACTATGAGATCATGACCTGAGCCAAAATCAAGAGTTGGACCAACTGAGCCACCCAGGAGCCCCTGTCCATTTTTTATTGAAGGGGTTTTTTTTTGCTTGTTTCTTTGTTTCTTTGCTTGCTTGTTTTGCTTGGTGTTCCTCGATTTTTCTGACCTTCACATTATAATGATATTAACACTTTATCAGTGATATATGTTATTATTTTCTATTATTTGATATTTTTCATCACCTTGCTTATATTTTGCCAGGTAAATTTTATTATATACATGTAAATGTTCCAATTATTTTTTATTGTAGGTGCGCTATAATTACAGAAAGAGAGTATGTGTTCACCCAGGTTATAGAGGAATTCAGCTTTTTGGTGCTTTTTTTAAAATTTGGATTTCTGGCTTATATGGTGCTTATTCTTTTGTATGGTGTGCAGCATGTATCTAATTACACGCTTTTCCAAATGACTAACAGGTTGTTTCAGCCTCACTTATTAGCACTAGGACAGTGACCTCAGATGTCACTTTTATTATAGTTTAAATTTTAATTTATTCTTGTATTTATCTGTATACTTTCTATTTCATCACACTTGTCTGTATACCCAGACCCCACTATCACACTCCTTTACTAATAGAGCTTTATACTGTATTTTAAATTCTAGTAAGAGTAGTAGCTTTTCTCCTTCGCTTCCCTGCTTATTCCAGCATGTTTATTCCCCATGTGAGGTCCACTACCCGTCTTACTTTAATGAGTTTCAGAGTATCAATACACTCCCTCACCCCAAATTTTGCAGCATGCTTATTAACTAGAATTTGAATTTTAATCATTTTCCCCTTTAATGTAAAATGTAAATACAATGAAATGCACAAATATTAAGAATAAATTTCCCAAGCATTGATAAATGCATGCACTTCTACAGCTGAAAAAAATTTCTTTGGGCACACATGGGTGGCTCAGTCAGTTAAGGGTCTGACTTTGGCTCAGGTCATGATCCCCCAGTTCAGGGGTTTGAGCCCCATATCGGGTTCTGTGCCAACAGCTCAGAGCCTGGAGCCTGTTTTGGATTCTGTGTCTCCCTCTCTCTTGTTCGCACTCTGTCTCTCTCTGTCTCAAAAATAAATAAACATTAAAAAAAATTAAAAAAAAGAAAATTTCTTCATAAGCAAGTTTTTATCCCAAATCAACCACTTATCTACTTTTTAAAACCATATAACTATGGTTTGTATACTAAGTGCTTTTTTATTTAAGACATTTCATTCTCTCTCTCTCTAACCAGACACACACACACACACAATAAAAAAAAAATACTGTAAACTCCTCTCCTAAATAGATTTTGAAGAACAACCTTATTACCAAGCATTTTCTAACTATAATGAATAATTGAAGTCAAAGCCATCTCTATATTTCAACTCCTCCCTTCCCATCATTTACACCTCATAAATGCCCTGAGCCTCAATTGTTATTGCTAAGTGTAACATAAAATACCATGCATCAGTGACTGCAAGCAATATCGAAATGTCAAATATATCTATTCTTAATTTCAATGTAATGTTAGTTAAGAGCAGCCATTGCTATTGAAGAATGAGAGTGCTGGGTGATAAATACTTTTACCTGTAATAAGATAATTCCCAAATGATTTATTAAAAATGAAGTAATGAATTTTAACAGGGTATACCACCTATTCGTCTACCATTACACAGTCAAGAGAAACAGTGAATATAATGATTGCCAAATAGATTAAGTATCTGTCCAGCAGCCTTTTTGTGCTGCTGATATCTATTTTATTGAGCTGTCTAAAAAATGGTATGTGTTTACATAATTTCTTTTTTAAAAATTCCAGATATGCGTTTGATTTAAAAAGGATTTAACAGGAGTGCCTGCGTAACTTAGTTGGTTAAGAGTCTGATTTCAGATCAGGTCATAATCTCAGAGTTCGTGGGTTTGAGCCCCATGTTGGGCTCTTTGCTGACAGTTCAGAGCCTAGAGTATGCTTCAAATTCTGTCTCCCTCTCTCTCTGCCCCTCTCCTTCTTGCTCTCTCTCTCTCTCAAAAATAAATAAACATTAAAAAATGTTTAAAAGTAATTTAAAAAATAAAAAGGACTTAAAATCCCACAAATTGTATATAAGTATAATAGATGTCTCTTTTAAATATTTCAGACTTAACACTACCTGATTAAATACGTAAAGGTGGATAGTTTTATATGCTAAAGAAATTCTAGATATTATCTTCAAATAAATTGACCAAGTGCTGCAACTTTTGATTTAAAAAAATAGAAAACAACTTGTTAAACCACATATTTCTCCTCTGCTAAATGTAAACTTCAGACTAGACCTAAAATTAAAAAAATCTCTTAAGTTAGTCTTCTTTATGATTCATTTAATCAACATACTCTTTTGCTTTGTCCTTTAATCCTTTTGGAATAAAGTGGAAACAAAAACCAAAAACTGCCTCTCTTCTGCTCACACCATATAGCTCCTACTACTTCAGTGATGCTCTTATTAATCCAACCTATTCCATGTACTCACACTTTTAAACCAATCCCTGCTTGAAGAAGCAACATATGTGCATCAACTCTTTTTCCTAATTTCTCTTCTTGAGAGATAACTATGTTGTGAAGATTTAGCTTCTACTTCCTCATTGGAACTCCTATCTCATTAGTTTCTAGATGATTTAGCCTCCTGACCAGCATTGATAACTCCCTGGGCCGGTTAACCTAATTTTCTTTCTGAAGAATTATACCCATAGAGACATGCAGCACCATGGCAAAGGGAGGAGAGGAGGAACCTGGTGAAAAAGGAGGAGGGAGTGATTGATACAAGGTCTGGAACACAGTAAGGAACCTACATCCTTAAGAGACTGATTTTTGCCACTCTTGAACTCTTTGCTGACGGTTCAGAGCCTAGAGTATGGTTCAAATTCTGTCTCCCTCTCTCTGAGGGAGCAATGTTCTGTGTATGTTTCCTATTTCCTGGTTTTATAGTTTATTTAATATTCACAGAATCACAGATGAGGAAAGTGCCTTACACACCACCTAATACCTGTAATGTTATAGATGAGGAAACTGCATCACAGACAAAGAAGAAACCTGGCAATGGTTCACCAATATGCGGAGCTTGTGTTATCACCAGAATTTAAGTTTTTGAACTCCTTAAACAGTGTGACCTGGACTCTTCAGTGTGTCCAAGGACTACGGAGAGAAATTTCCCCATAAAACACAAATGCTTTACATATTTCACCTCTTATGAAGAATATGACAACATATTTAAAAAAAAAAAAAAAGCAAAAGAAACAGTCCAGGTCAAAGTTCATTCAGTGGTGTACTGAAAATCATTTTAGGGAACAATATAATATAAGGTACCCTCCACCTCATTTTCATATAGTCTATCCTTATCCGATTTTCTTATTAAGCCTTCTTTATCTTTCATGAGGTTGGCCTTTATTATACATATTTTCATTGGGACAACACAGGAAAAGTGAAATATTTCAAATATTTCAAAAGCCTTTCTTATTGACTAATAATTTACATAATTCACTGTAGAATTTATTATAGCACTTTTTTTAAGAATTTAAGTTTTATCTAGATTAAATATTTAATGTCATTAAGATTTCCTACACAAGATTTATAGATAAAATATCCAATATTTTCTTCTTTGGGGGTAGTAGAATCAACCTATACATTGTAAAAAAAGAGCAAATAGGAATAGAATAAAGGTATACAGAAAATAATAGTGAAGAAAAAAAATGGTGGATGTCCCTCAAATGCTAGGAAAAGGCAATCGTGCATAGTATTTGAAATGTTTCCCAGTATAGTGAACAAAGCTTGAATTGAGACAATAATGGAGGCTACTGTAAACTATTATAAAGAAATGTTGTGGTTATTCCATCTCTTGGAAGACTATAAGTAGTGTGGTCTCTTGGGAAAGAGGAAAGGCCACTTTGTGCTTTACTTCAAATACTACTAATAAGTGAAACAAATGACTTTCTACAATAAGAGAAAGAAGAGATGTTTTCAGCCAGGGCAAGAATAAAATTAATTTTAATGTCAGTCTTTGTGTTCTACAAGAAAATGTTTTCACATCACAAGAAAGGTTTCAAGAATAGTGAGTGAATAGAGTTAGTGTCTGAAATCTAATTCCTTTTTTCCACATACTGCAGGATGAAATAAGTTATCACTGGAATTTGTAACTAGATGACTCAAATAATATTGCCTTTCATTCTCCAAGGAGAAATTACTGCAATTGTGACTGTCAAATTATTCCACATTCAAGGTCACTCCTCTCTCGATATCAAATGGTACATTATGGATGTCAATTTTAGGGAACCAAATCAACCTCAAGCCAAAAGTCAAAGGAAATATCTACCTGCCCAACAAAACAGTTCAATTAGGTGAATTACAAAGTCAAGGATTTATTCTCATAAGAATTCTAATTAGAATGATATTGGCTTTAAACACAATGATGAGAATGATTCACTTTTGATTATTGATGTTACAACTTGCTTTATTAGTGTCATTAACTCCAGAAGAGTAGAATTCATAGTAAGACATCCAAATGTAGAACTTTGTATGGGATCAAAAATTTAAGAATCTACCACAGGGTCATAATGTAAATATTCAAGTTAAAATAGCATTTGATTCTTCAAAGATATACATGAGTGTATTTATGCACAGGTACATGTATGCACATGTGCACATGTATTTTTAATATCTAACGTGAAGAAATCAATGGAAAAAGAAATTAATTTAAGATCTTGTAATGTAGAAGAAAGTGACTTTAAAATCCTGAAAGAATGTAAATACTGGAAATTGAGTGATTCCTTTCTTTGGTACATCATTGAATAACTAGTTTCTTTTAAGTTCTTTGAGCTCCAAGACTAATTCTAATAGTTATTTTCAGTTTCTTATTCTACTTTGTAATCTCTATCACTACAAGTTTTCCTGTGTATTATACATTCAAACTTTTACTTATGAGTCATAAAGAAAACTTACTTTTGGAACATATGGGAACATCCACTTAGGGGGTAACTGCTGAGTCAACATGATTTCAGTACCTAATGAAGTAGATCAAGGCAGATGCACCATTAGCCAAAGAAGATCGAGCATCAGAGCCCACGCTACGTAGCTCATCCAGTACATTCAATCTAATTTTAGGATCACAAATTTTATTATGTCTTCTTAAAGAAGACCCCAAATGAGTTTAGTTTCCAAGACTCATAAACAGAGACCTGCTTAGAAGTGGAGTATGATGTGTATGAAATGTTTAAGTTGAGTATGATGTGTATGAGATGTTTCCTTATTCCTCACTTAACCAGAAATTAGCTTGCTGCTTCCTGAGGACTTTCTTGTCTCTGTCTCAGGCATCAAGAAGCCATATGTGCCCACTTACCGAAGGTTTCATCAAACCACAAGCTCTGCTAAAAGCTATCACTCCCCAGGTGGAGAGTGCCAATCTTCAACCTCAGCAGGACACAGGGCCTGACCACGGCATATTCACAGCCAGTGACCACGAAACTATGTTGGTATTTTGATAGCTCTAAATCTGAAAGTGCACTCAAGCCAAGGCCATCTGAAAACAACTTAACTGGAAGCAGAACTGGTGTGGTGAGGTATAGCTTCGTCATAAGCAGAGGCTCAAGTGTCTTATTGGTAAGAGACTTCTGATGATGAAATCAAATTTGAGGCATGCTAGTGGTGTACAGTACCCCATTAATGTGAATCCTCATGTGGTATTCCCTAAAAAAATATGAATAGCATGAGCTATATTTAAATATAAGTTTGGGAGGTGGCAATTAGAAAGAATGAAAGGGGTAAGGAGATTAGGAGGCAGGTTTTGGCATCAGAATGCCTAGCCTCAAACCTTGACTCTATTATTTACTTTTGACGGAACTTTTGGAACAGAATTGAATAATCATTCACTTTAATGGCCTTATCTTTTAAAGGAAATTTGTTACAACCTCTACCTTATAAGGGTGTTAGGTCAGATGAATTGATACATGAAAAACACTTGACACAGTGCCTGCATCATAGTGAACATTCAATGAATATTAGTTATCATTTATTAGTTATTATCATTATTAAAGTAGGCTAGGAAAAAGGTAACATTTAAACATATACTTAAAAGATATTTATTATGCTGTGTGGGGAAAGACACACAGAAGTGTGAGATGATTCCAGATTCACAAGCTTCACTAATAGAGATAAGCCAATGGCCTAAGAGGACCTGATATGGGAGATGCAGAGAGAGAGATCATGCATCACTTCAGGTAATATATTGACTCTGGTAGATGCAAGAAGATATGGAAAACAAAAGATAAAATGTTTGACTTTGAAGCTCTGGGGTTACTTAAAGTTTCAGACAGATAACTGGTTCACAGACGATTGTAGACAAAATTTCATCTACTAATAAGGGATGAAAAAAATATGAGTCAAGAACAGGTACTGAATTTCAAGATGTGAGAGGCAAAAGAACTCATGGAAGAACCTTGGAAAGAACTCAGAGAATCTGGATAAGATTCAAAATAAAGTGAATTCATGAAAGGCAGAGCCAGTAGTGCCTAGTTAGAGAAAGATCGAAAAGTCCCTGTTGGATTCCCAATGAGGAGTTCATTCCTTTGTAACCCTACTGAAAGGAGTTCCAACAGACGGTCTTGGGTGACCCACAGATTACACTGAGTAGTGTAATAAATTGAAGTGAAATAAGTAGAGACAGTTAATTGAAAACTAATTTTTCTCAAATTTTGGCTGTTAAGAAAGAGTGAGAGGACTCGGGGTTAAGGTAGGCAGATTTCTTGTTTGAAAGTTTATTTACCTGTTTTGTTGTGTTTCTTTGTTGTTTTGTTTGGTTTTGTTGATAGATGTGATGTGAGAGTGTTTATCAGATGAGGAAATAGTCAGAGGGGAAGAAGGGTTTGAGGACTGAGGAAGAAACGTGGTTACTGCCACATCTCTGCCTATGGCTAACAGTGGAATATGCAGAGAATCACTTTTCCACCTTTGAGTAAAATGAGTAAATGTAACCCTGGCTGATTCCAAATGTTCCAAGTGACTACAGAAAGTGATCTGATGAAAGTCAGATTATTCTTTGTTTGGGCTTACCAATCTATGTATTTTACCTTTTATTGACTAGTTCTTTTTTTCTGGAACCTAGTATCTGATCTGTATCTGATGGGGTAATCTGGTGTCCTGGAAACGGAAATGTCCTCCTGGCACCACACCATGTCCCTGATGGATGCTCCCTGTTCCAGTAGATATTCCTGGTCTTCCCTCACAATATACATAACTCCTAGACTACTGATGCTTGGCTAGGACCCTATTCTGGATGATATTGTATATTATCAATGAGTTCTAGAGGTGATTAAGTATACACAAATTCCATTCACACAGGCTTTTTTGAAAATAAGTCTTAAAGTGTTATTCTGAGAAAAGCTTTTTTCACTTTCTACTTTAAACACTTCTGTGCAGTTTTAATTTATTGTTACTGTTTTAGTTATTTTAGCCATGAGCATTCAATGTGTCTTAGAATCATGAAAAATGAAAATCATTTTAATCTTACCACTGCATAATTCCCATATTACTGGAATGCCAATTTTTCAGTTAGGGATTTATTTTTTGCAGAGGATAGGTATTTCTAAAGCTTTGTATCCATAAGGGAATGATCAGAGTCAGCATGATCTATAAAATTCATGAAGCTAACAACTGACAGAACATGTGTGTAATATCACTTGATGTCACTGAAGTCAAGAGGGATATAAATTAGAATGCAACATATGATACATAAAATTAAAATATAAATGTAAAAATGTTGATAACCTTTCTTCCCACTAATTTACACAATTATATCTTCCCTTCAAATACACTGAGCTGGTTTCCAAATGTACAGCCAGATGTAATCCCCTCCAGAAATAGTACTTTGCTCAGCTTTATGTTTCCAAATAAGAAGTTACATGTGAGCTACGTACTAAATAGTGAGGATTTCATCACTGGAAATTAAAGTTTAAATTTTTTATTATGTTCTTCAGGGACAGTATTTATAAGCAGTAAGGGAAATAAGTACTTTTTTTTTTTACCGCCAGTGCTATAAAATATAAAAGTCAAATATAAAATATAAACGAATCAATGCAAATAACTTAATTTAAAAAAGAGTAATAAAACAAATGGAAAGTATTTAATATAGCTATCATGCACTAAGAACTTTAAAGAAAGGGAAACAAATTGGTTTTGTATTTTATTTTTAATATGTATATGCAAAGACATTGCTAAAAAATCTATAGGGGTGTCTGAGTGGCTCAGCAGGTAAAGCATCAACTTTATCTCAGGTCAGGTCATGGTCTCATGGTTCAGGAGTTCAAGCTCCATGTGGAGCCTGCTTTGGATTCTCTCTCTCTCCCTGTCCCTCTGCCCTTCTCCTGCTAACATTCTCTCTTTTTCTTTCACAAAATAAATAAATAAACTTTAAAAGTATCTATAAAAAGTGGTTATCCTGAAAGTTCTACCCAAACCAAATTGCAATGCATAAAAAAACAAAGAAGAAACCCTACTGTAATATTTTAGATCATCCTCATTTAACCTCATTTTATTAAATTAAAGAGCAATATTTAGAGAACTTTTAAAATGTAAACGACTCACATTTCAATTTCATAATATTGTATCATAGTCAATAAGAAGAAAAAACAAAAAATGCTTCATATAGAGGAAACAGAGCCTACAAAACAATGATGTCTTCACTAATTTATTTGTTTTACTTTTAATTTATTTTATTTACCCTAGTATGTCCAAAATATCATTGTTTCAATACATAGTCAATAAAAAATATTGAGGTGTTTTACATTCCTTTTTTGTATTGTGTTAAGAATCCGTGTTTATTTTACATTTATAGAACATCACAATTGGGATTAGCTATGTTTCAAGTGCTTGATAGTCTCATGTGAAAAGTGGCTCCTCTATTTCACTAACTTTTTGAAATTTATTGAACGTAAATACTCAAAAGCCAATAAATTTTTATCCCTAGAAAATGATGGATACAGAAATATGTAAGGGAAATGGCTCTCTAATGTTCCATTATGCAATATAAATAGGTTTTGAGTCTGTAAGAACAAAGACTCCTCCATCACACCTTCAGCTGGCAGTTCGTAATGATGCATTCTAGATCTAGTCTTGAATATAAAATTGTAAAGTATGTCTCAGTGTGTCTTTTACAAGCAAACCAGAAGACACCTATTTAAAACTTGCCACATGCTGGCCAAGGACAAAACACTGCCCAATGCAGTCAAGGAAACCCTCTGCCGACGACTGACCTGAAGGGTAAAACAGCCAAAACACAAGGGCAGAGCTCCTACATTGCACACCAGAGACACTCTGAAGCTCCAGGCTCTGGACACTACATGGCCTCTTCTTCATCAAGCCATGACTTTCGGGAGCAGGAACCATAACTGGCTTCTCTAATGCAGAGAAGAAGGCAGAGACTTAGACAAAAGGCCAAGATGAAGGAACACATCCCAGATGAAAGAACAAGATGAGGTCGCAGCCAGAGATGTAAGAAAAACAGATGTAAGTAACTGGCCTGATGGAGAATTTAAAGCAACAATCAGGATCCTCACTGGGCTTGAGAAAAGAATGGAAGACACCAGTGAGACCCTTTCCACAGAGATAAAATAGTAACAAAGAATCAATCAGAGATGAAGCATGCAATAAATGAGATTGCAAACAGGCTTGATGCAATGAACAGGCTGGAAGAAGGAGAGGAACAAATTAGTAACACAGGAAACAAAATAATGGAAACCAATGAAACTGACCAAAAGAGAGAACGAAGAATTATGGACCATGAGAACAGACTTAAGGCACTCAGGGACCCCATCAAATGTAATAACATCCTCTGCTTTCATTATTCTACTTCACTTGTCACTTCTGATCAACAAATGTAGGATAGTTTTTCAATGTTAAGCAATTCTGGGGCATAGCTGGGTGTCCTATAATTTAACTCAAGTCTGACAGTATCTACCTGAAGTAGGGGTCAGCTCCCACAGATTAAGGGCTCAGTTCTGCAAGACTGCCTACCCCCCACCTCAGATACTAATCTCAAGTCCAAGTTGTTACTTGCGCTTCTGACTGATTCACTGTAAGTCAGACCTTTCCACAACCCTCTCCTCAGGTTTGCTCTGCAGAACAGTTCACAGAACTGAAGAAAACAGGTTTCTTACTGGATTGCCCATTTATTATAAAATAATATAATTTAGGAACAGGCAGATGGAAGGGATGCAGTGAGCAAGGTATGGAGGAAGGAGTATGGAGGTGCCTTGCTCACTCCAGGTGTGCCTCACTCTTTCTACATCTCTATGTGATCACCAACAGAGAACCTTTCTGAACATTGTCCTTTGAGGTTTTATAAAATTGTCATTACATAGGCATAACTGATTAAATCACCAGTCTCCCTTTACTCCATGGACAGCAAAGGATAGGGCTGAACATTGCAACCTTCTCCTCTATCTAGGTTTGATTTTCCTCTGGGTTAACCTCTCTCTCTTCACACATGGTTGCAGAATTAGCCACCAGAAATTTTTGGCTTATATATACTAACCAGCTCAGCAATACTTCTGAAAAATATGGCATTTCTCCAAACAACCCCAATTAAAGTTGAGTGAGTGTTTCATAGATCATCTTTAGTCATGTTCCACTCCTGAATCCAGTAATGTGGCAGGGTAACAGACTGCTCTCAATGACACTCATCACAAGCCTATCCTTCAGGGCAGGAAGTTGATAGCAGTTCCACGTCAATCACATAAACTAATGGTAGGGAGAGGTGGTTTCCCTAATTATGAACTGGAATAATGTTGTGTAAATAAGATGGGACTAAGGATGAGAAGCAAAAACAATAGTACAAGAAGCAAGGTCTACGTGTTGGATCCCTAGGTAGAATGTCTTAGTACACCATGTCATAAATGATGAGGGTTTGAACTAGGGAGATGGAAATTTAGGGCTGACTTCAAGACAAGCTTAGGAGAAAAGCAGATTGACATCATCTGATGAAGGACTGGCTATCAGTCATAGGACAGAGGAAAGAGAAGTGCCCCTTCTTAATGAATAGTTTGGACCATAGAGCTAGTCACAGAGAAAGAATTCTAACTGTGGATTCATAATTTGGATTGATAAATTAAGTAAGGATATCAGTGGGATAGTCTAGCATACAGGTGGACCTCAAGAGAGAGATGGACAAGTGAAAGTTAAAATTGTTTAGTTGAATGAGAAAGTAAAGAAAAAATTTGTGAAGTGCAAAGGGGAAAACGATTGAGGTCTAGAACATATGGGGAGAAGGGAGGCACATGAGAATGACTGTTATTCTAACTCTTCTCAAATAATTAGGTAAATATAAAATAAACACTAATGAATATTTTTGGTCTCATCTATTTTGTTATTTAAGGATGAGCTGTCTTGGTGAAACATGATTTTCTTTCTTTCTTTCTTTCTTTCTTTCTTTCTTTCTTTCTTTCTTTATCTTGCATGCTCTCTCTTCCTTTCTTCCTTCCTTTCTCTTTCCTTCTTTCTTTTTCTTCCTTCCTTCCTTCCTTCCTTCCTCTTTCTTTCTTTCTTTCTTTCTTTCTCTCTCTCTCTCTCTTTCTTTCTTTCTCACCAATTCTCACCAATAGTCTGTGCCTACTCCACTTCCTTTCTCATTAAGCAACATTATCTTCCTCTCCTCCTCATCCTTCATCCCTGCCTAAATTGTTCTTTTTTATTTTCTAGTCTGGTATATACTACATATTAATTTTTGTTAATTTAAATCCAATTTCATGAAGAGAGGTTATACATTTATATCTGCAACCTTCTTTCTAACTGATCTGTCTGCAACATTTACTTTCAAACTAAAAGTCATTTGACAACTTCAGCTGCAATATAAATAAAATTGATTGTTTCTGCACCTAAATCCACACTTCTTCACCTTTATAGCAACTATGACCATTCTTACTCTCTAAACCAAATTCAAAAAGCAATCTTCAATTACTGGCTCAGTCCTTCAATTTTAACATCCAAAATGAACATTACATTTTCTGTATATTGTAAGCCTGTAGAATATTTTGAGACTTACCCTATTTTATTTCTACAATTGAAATAAAAAAAAGTAGGTATCAAAGTAGAAAAAAATTTGGAAAAGAACACATGCGATTCTCAATAATCATTATATTATACTGAAAGGGTTATACTGCCTTCATCTACAATCTCTTTGTAGATACTAGATTGTTCCTCTAGGCATTTAAACTTTCTCTAGTAATATCTATTGACTTTTAAAAAGAAGAAGAAATGGAGGAGGGAGATATATGTTTAAAACATTTGCTTGATTGCATATCTACAAAATGCTACCCCCACCCCCAATATTTTGTACCCTTTCAGAGGCAAAGGTTCTTGAAAAGCTGCCTGCACTTGCTGTCTCTACTTCTTTCCTTTTATTCTCTTTGACTCTCAATTCAGTCTGACTTTTGAACCTAGCATTTTAGCAAAATTGCTTTGGAGAGTATTACCAATGATGCATTTTTTCCAAATTCAGTGGACATTTTGCAATCCTCACCTTGGTAGATTGCTCACAGATTACTACTCCTTTCCCGTGGCTTTCTTGCCCTACTCTTTCTCTGGGTCATCCTGTTCTCTCTTTAATCATTTCTCTCCAATTTACTTCTTTGGATTGTCTTTCTTGACCTATGCTTAAAAGGTCTTCAAGGATACCTCCTGAATTCATTTCTCCTCCAATACTTTCACCTTAGGAAATCTCATCTAGGACCATGGCTTTAAATACCACTTATATGCTGATGACTCATACCTTTCTATGCCAAGTCCTAATCTCTCCTGTGGACTTTGAACTTGATATATCTACTTGAATGTCTCAAAGCCATTTCAAAATTAACATATCAAAAACTGAACTATCAAACCTGCCACTCTCTTAGTTATCAATATTTCCATAAATGATACCCACAGCCATTAATTTATTTAAACTACAAACCTAGGAGTCATTTCTAACACTGCTCCCATTTTCAGTCTGTCAACTATACTCTCGAAACATTTCTTGAATCCAGTTGGCATCTATCATTATATCTTCATAGTTTAAATCACCATAATTTCCAGCAATAAGAAAACAGCCTCCTAAATGTCTTCACTGCCACCATATTTGCCCAATTCCAATTTTTCATAAACCATTCAAATTATGTTTTGTAAAATAAAATTATGATCATTTAATTCCCCAGTGTGAAACTATTAAATGGTCCTCATCACACTTATTTCCTTTAAATATTTTTATAAAAGTGTTCATTTATTTTTGAGAGAGAGAAAGAGAGAGTACACATGGGGGGGGGGTGGTAGAGAGAGAGGGAGACAGAGGATGCTGATGGCTGTTCAGTGTGGGGCTTGAACTCACAAACCATGAGATCATAATCTGCACTGAAGTCAGATCCTTAACCAACTTAGCCACCCAGGTGCCGGTCCCACATCACATTTAAATGAAATACAAACTTCTTAACATGGTCCTCAAGACCCTGCATACTGGACCATGCATACCTCTCAAACCTCATTTTCTGACATTCTCCAATAACTTATATGTGTTGGCACACTGGCTTTCTTTTTTTTTTTATGTTTATTTATTTATTTTGAGAGAGAGAGAGAGGACAAGGGGGGGGGGCATAGAGAGAGGGAGAGAGAGAATCCCAAGTAGGTTCTCCATAGAGCCTGATGTGGGGATCAATCTCACTACCATGAGATCATAGCTGGTGCCAAAATCAAGAGTTGACCACTTAACCAACTGAGCCACCTAGGTACCCCAGCACATTGGCTTTCATTCAGTCCCTTAAATGTGCCAAGATATTTCCAGTTTTAAGTCAGGTTTTTCTCTTTGATGGGAATGCTATAGTTTCATCTGGCCAGATCCTTGTCATTCTACTGTCCTCACTTTAAATATACATATTCCTCCAAATGTCATAAATATATATTACCCCCAAAATATATTTCTCAAAGCAGTGAACCCTTTACAAATTATTCTGTCTCATTTGTCTTTTCCTCCTTTCCAGCTATCACAAATTATAATTCGTAAAAAATGAGAAAAATATAAAAACATAGAAAAAATATACAAACATTGTTGGGATATGCCATCCAAATATTGAAGGAATTTCAATAAAATCTCTTTGCATCAACATGTAGGAAAGTTAAAATACAGAAAGACTGTGTATCATTCTAGTTTTAAACAGTAGGACAGCAGTTTGCTATAATATCATCCTTTCAGAAGCTTACATTTACTGATTTTGTCACTGTAGCTATACAGAGACATTATTGGGACTGAAGATGAATAGAGCACTCAGAGACAATGCTCAAATAATGTACTGGAATGTAGGACAATTTTTGAAAGGTTTGATTTTTCTAAAATTTTTTACTGGAAGTAAACTTTCTAGCAGTATTAGAGAGTTAACATCAGCATTATATAAATGATGGGAGAAGCTTTCAGCTTACTGCTGAAGCAGTAAGAAATGTTACAGCTTAGAAAAAAAATCTTTAGCAGGAGATAGCGGACACGGAGTGCAATTCAGTAAAGTGAATCCTAATTTATAGAATTGGTCAAAAGTTATTAACCTAAGGTTCATCCTTTGGGTCCTATTCTCAGAGATCATATGAAAAGAGTTTGTGTTTATTTGCATACTTGCATTTTGCTTAGGAGAAAAGAATTTTAGCTTTCATTAAATACTCCCCAAAGGGTTGTGACCTAAGAATAGGTCAACAACAACAATAATAACAAACCCCCAGTATCCTGGAATTTAATTAAATTTGCTTTTATGAAGGATTCAGATATTTTCTTTTTTTCTCCAGTGGAAAAGATCATTTACTCCCATTTATTGATATTCTTTCTTCTTTCTGAACTTTTATAAACTCTTTTCTTCCTTTTTTTCCCTCTTAGAAAACCATCATTTTTTAGTCACATACTAAAGATTGTGACTGATTGGGAAGTAGGACAGGCTGGACCGAACTTGATCAGTGTTTACAAAGTCATGCAGAAAACAGAGGATATGGGGACCTGCTCATCAAATCCTTACTCACCATTATTATGGGTACCCCTTGCAGCACAACAGAGACAGAGTTAGCTGAAATAAAAATAATTCCTACTTCTTAGCATTCAATCAGCTAACACATTTATCACATTTATCAGGATCACATTATAAAAAGTATTCATATGAAATTAAAGTATGTACAGATTCAAAGAAATTAGGAAGTCAAACTGTGATTAGGGAAAACTATGACTAGAGGGCATTTGAAATAATGAAAATATATGATGCTCATCTAAAGTATGACTAAGGCTATTATAGGCATAAAAACTCAAGGAAGTATATACACCTATACACATAAGTGACTAAAATAGGATAGTGCAGTGCTTCAGATATAAGACTCCAGGGTAAAGCAGCTCTAGTTTGAATTTTGTGGTTCTGTGACTTCATGGCTCCAGGAAACACACTTAGCCCTATATGATTGTGAGGATTAAATATGAAAACAAAATAAATGCTCAGTAAGTACTACATAATACTCTTAGACTTGACATTGTTATACTTTACATTTATAACACTATATATGAAATAATCTTATGTTTACTTTTACATAAATATAATATATAATTTTCAGACACTAAGTCCTATTTTTCTCATACTAAATAGTCCAAAGCCCAGGAACTAGGTCCATCCCATATGTAAATATATTCTGTTTACTGAATAATATAAGTGCCAGACCCAAGAAAGAACCAAATATTCATTACTATGGTATTATTCTCACTCCTTTTACAGCCTTTTCTGGAATGATCTGTTAGTTATTAATTCAGTTTTTAGAAAGTGCATGATATGCCTCCTCTCTCACCTAATTAGAAACTGAGTAAAAATTGCTAACATCCTTATTTGTTGCTAAGAACAACAACAAAAAAGACCCTAACTATTGTGTAAGTAGAAAAGAGCCAAATTAGTAGTACAGAACTATAGGAAGTAAATCAGAATACTGCTATAGAGAGACACTGAAAAGCCCCATGTCAGCATTACTTATGCTCCCTTAGCCCTAACATCACCTAATACATGCTGCGGTCTCGGAGGAGAATTACAATGACTATGTAAAACATGACTGCTTAGTGATCAAGCTTCAGACCAGGGTGGAGGCATTACCAGTTTCAGTTGGAAATTTCTGGCATTACCAGTTTCAGTTGGAAATTTCTGGAATTATCGATTTAGTTGGAAATTTCTGGACTTATGCTTTCTTTTTCACAGTTTTTTGTTTTTTAATTCAATTTGGTCCTGTCCCTAACTCTTATTCTTGGATTCCTCAGTATAGTTGATCACCTGGTTTTTATTCAGTCCACACACATCTACTGAGAACCTACTGTGTGTCACTGTTACGTATGATAATAACAAACTATGGCTACTATTGATAATTATAATAAGATAACAACAATCACAATATAACTAATGCTTTGTGATCACTGACTATTTGTCAGGTATATGTATTAACTCAACCAATCTTGCTATAAAAGAATGAGTCTTTCTCATTTTTCTGATGAGGAAAATAAGCCACACAAATAAGACAAGGTCTCAGAAAAAAAGTCTAGTGTGGAGATTTATAATGAACATATTTGTAATAAAATTGGTTATAGAAATGATAGATAAGTTAACTGGTTATTAAGGGGAGGACAACAAAAGGATTCAGCAAAGTCAGACAGAAAGAGTATGGAGATGAGAAAGAGGAATACATATTAGTGTTACTAGAAAAGATGGCAGGAAATAAAAGGTAGTATGTAAGATACAATGTTGGAGAGGCAGCCAAAAGTTCAATTACATAGGGCCAGGGATGCCCTTTCAAGGGGTTTAGACTAAAACTCTGTACTTAATGAACTCATAGTTAATGATTAACAGAGGTTCTTCCTTAGGAAAGTGGTATATTTAGATGATAAATATTTAATCATCTCTCTGGTAGCCATGTAGAAAATGGATTTGATGGAGACAATATTGGAGAAAAGGAGAACAGTCAGAAGGTTATTATTAAAGACATTTAGGTAAGAAATAATAAAGCCTTAGCAGAAAAAAAAAAAAACCAAAAAGAAAAGAAAAGAAAAGAAAAGAAAAAAGAAAAAGAAAAAGACATGGTACCAGAGGGAAGAAGGATGAACAGATATGATAAACATATCCCAGAGCTGATTCTGTATAATGAAGTGGCCTCTTTATTATTGACGTTGGTCTTAGCCCTTACCTTCAAAATCCTTCTCGTCTTACAACCCTAGACAAAAATGATCCTAAACTTAGGATGCTTAGAAGATAAATTTCTGTGTCTAAATAAGGAGACTTTCTTAGAACCACAACTTTCACTCAACTAAAGAAAAAAAAATATGAAAGTTTCCAAAGATCAAATCTGCCTTACCATAAATAAACAGTAAACATAAAACTCATAAATGTCTCAAATCATGTAAAGCAAAGCTTATAATAAAATGCAATGCAAAAGAAGGCATTTAAAGATAAACTGAATAAAAATTAAAGAATACTAAAGCAATGAATTTTTTCTGATACTAAAGTTGGCATACTCCAAAACTATGTAATAAATAATCCTTAGGTTTTTCAGGCGGTGAAAGTAAAATGCAAAAGGGGTCACTTGATAATTATTCCTTGGAAGGATTACTGGTAAATTAGAGACACTAACAAAAATATATGACACTTATCTCATTTAACTAGTTGATCCTGAAAAAAATAAAAGTGATACAGGCACTCCTAGGAACAGAGCAGCATCAATGGCATAAACGCTGTGAGAATTAGAAATAACTACTATTAACAAATATGTTAAAAAAAGACAATTACAGCTATAATAAAATGTACATAAAATGCAAATCATATACATAATTCTAAATTTTAGTTGTCACATCAAAAAGTAAAAAGGAACAAATGAATTAATTTTAATTATATACCTTAACATATCCAAATCATTACATTTCAGTATGTAATCCATTTAAAATGATTATTTAGATAATTTACACTCTTTTTTCCCCACTAAGTCCACATATGTACCTTATACTTACAGCACATCTCAGTTAGGACCACTTATATTCCAAGTGTTCAGGATAATCCAGTGACTAGCGGTTACACTATTAGAGAACACGAGTACAGACCATATGCCATTATGCTTTTTTAGGAAGAGGATAAATTTCCTTTGGAGAAAAATATGAGAATAATATTATTTAGCCACTCATTTAATAAGTATTTAGTTATTTTACCCATGCATTTAATGCACTGTGGTAAGCACTTAGCATGTTTAAGGCCCTGTGTCAAAGGGACACCCAGAATATTTAGAAAGGATCTTGTCTGCATGACGATTATAGATTAGAAAGAAGATATCTTTTATGCATCCATTTATCCATTCATCTATCCCCCTTCCAACCATCCATGTATTCACTTTGCAAATATGAAATATAAGCTGAGCACTATGTTAGTCTGCAGGGCTAGAATAACATATAAGAAATAATTTACCATATGATGCAATAAATGCTAAGGAGAGACTTGTGCAAACTTTCAGCTGCCCACAAAGAGGGGAGAACTGACACAAGGTCAACCACCAAACAAATAACGTACTCACCATGAGCAAAGACACAGATCTCAAAGTAAGATGATATCTCTGCGAATATTCATAGTTTTACGTGATTGGATCAAAATGGGTTTCTGGGAATATAATAGTATGAATGTGGCCCAAGAGATGGGCAGTAGCCATATTATTGAAGGTCTATCAGGTAAGGATTTTGCATTTTATTTAATTAAATCAGAACCTACTGGAAAATCACTAATGAGACAGTGACAGTATCATACTTAGTTTTTATGAAGTCCCCTTTTGCTGTTCTGTGAATAATGGACCGAGGTAGGCCACAATGGAAATGCAACCAACAGCAATGGCATATGGTGCCAGTGTAGGAGTCTGATAGAAGCTAATTGATTCAAGATACATTATGGAGTTAAATGAATAAGGGTTTCAGATAGTTGAAATTGAAAGTGGGATACAAATGAAAGAGAAATATCCATATAGAATCCTGGAGTTTTCTCCAAATCACTGGGTAGAAAGTGTTGTCACACATTCAAGCAGGTAAGACTAGAGGAGGAATAGATGAGGGGGTTCCCTGGGAATCGAGAGCTAGGGCAAGCCTTCAGGCTTCTATTTCAAATGACTTTGAAAGAAATTAGAGAACTAAGAGGAGGTTTATAGGAAAAGGAAAATTGCCATAGAAAATGTACATATACTATTTTATATATATATGTAAATATAAAATACATATTATACATAACTTGATACACTTCATAGAAAAGGCAATTCAGTTATAACCAGGGATGCCAATCCTGATACCTTGACAGAAAGGCTTTCAACCTTGATAAATTGAGAACCTCCTATTGCAGAATATTAATAAGTTATTAATCATCCAGATGTTTCACATGAAAACAGAACTGGAAGTTAACAAGGTGGAATATAAAACATTTATTTCCCCATCATCTTCTGCCAGGGCTGCTCAAGGCAAAAATGGCTGACTGGTTATGAGTATTCATAATGGATTTCATTATGATATTTCTCCCTACCCTCAACTGTGTTGCAATGAGTTTTCAATTCTGAGATACTTTTGCTTGAGGGTCAGTTACAGCTCCTGAGGGCAAAAGTACAGACTGGAAAATGTAAGAAATATATATTTCACTAGCTCATATGCAAAATCTAGATCAATGGTTTCCAGCCCCTATTTCATAGACAGACTAAATCGCAGTCACCTAAATTACATATTAAAAGTCTTTCTTTTTGGTCCCTAGACTTACTACAGCAACATATCCAATATTAGTTTCAGGATTCTGCATTTTTATTATTTTGCATTATATGGATGGCCTAATGTCTAGTTAAGCTGAAACCATTGATGGATGGTAATTGGGATTATTTATATATATATCTTAAAATGCTAAATAATAATATCCCATGTGTAATATCCAAAGACAGTAGACTTAAAACAGAAACAAATTTTGTTAATCTAATTTTTTAATAGAATGCCATGGTGGTTAAAAATGGATAGAGTTATATGAATATTAGTGAATATTTCAATTTATAAAATCCTTTTAGTGACAGAAGTTTGGACCTTGGTATTGGCCATCAGGTAGCCAATAAAACTCCTAAATTTTCTCAGGAAACCGATCTATTACTTTACTCTATGGTTGCAAGTTACTCTGGGATCCTAGACCACGCCTGAAGAAAGAGGATACTTTTAGTCATAGTCAATCTGTGAACAGTCCACTTGAAAGGTCTAATATTTAAACAATAGCAGCAGCAACAACAACAACAAAACCCCACTACCTCCTTTCACTTTTATACTAATCCAAAAGTGGTCCTGTGTTCTCAAGGACATTCAGTGTAGTTTTCCCTAAAGAAAAAAAAATCTTTAATCAGGGAATATAGAGTACTTACTATGTGCAGTTAAAAATATATTCTTTCCCTTCAAATGCTAGCTCAAAAATTACTTTATTGGCATTTCCCTGGCTACTTTGATCTAATCCCTTCCCCATGAAAGGTCAAGTTTTCATTTTCTCCACTATAGATACTTCATTAAGACTTCACACGTCTGCATTATCCTGGCACACAGTTACCCATCTGTTTGTCCTGTAAGACACAGAGGAACTTCTCCGGAGCCAGACATTCAGTGAGTTTTTCATAAAACTCATTTGGACTGAATTGAATCCTGGCGTCAGCAGTATAAGCAGTATGAAAGCCAGAGGGTAACTTTCTTCAATGCAGCTCAGTTGTGAAAATGGGATTGTCAAACAACAAACTGTAAATAGCAATAATAAAGGTGGGTGATTCTCTCAGAGGCTCTGAGAGGTCAAGGACAAATCAGTGTCCCTGTACTCATCAATATGAGCCACCCCAGCTGAACAAAGAATTAGGTGAATGAAAGCAACTCCCAGACAAATCCATCTTTTTGGACATATCTGCTCAACTCGATGCCACTTCTGTAAGTGAGAATCAGAGAATTCTCCAATACATAAGCTTATGGAAAAAAACCCATTTAGAATGGACTCATAATCATCAGAACACAAATGAAGAGCAAAGAAGCCTATGAGAGAAGCAGATAACAAAAAATGCTTTTAAAAATGTGGTCTAAAGAAGAGCATTATATGGTCAATGATTTTGGCTGTCTCTGTATGTTGAAGTGGCAAAATTATCTAAGCCCAATTGGAATAGTTGTTTGAGGAGCACAGTCCCATGTCACCCTAGATAAAGTTAGAGGGTGGAGATACGCATGCATGCCACTGCGACTAACGTCTCTCGTCATGACTGCTAATAGGTGTGAGACCTCTTCAATGCCATGCTTCACAAAGCAGATAACAGATGTGCTGGTCTCAGGGCCTCCTTCCTAAATTGAATTTCTGTCAAGAAAGCAACAGCAACAAATCAGATGAAGCCTCTATGACATGCCAGAATTTCAAAGTGCACCTAGAGAGAATTATTCTCCCACACTGTCATCAACACACATTCACACAAGACTTTCTGTTGTCTTTATTAACTACCAACATTATCATTTCATCGCAGTGAAGTCATTCAGATTACATTATTAACATTTAGGACAACTCTTCATAGGCTGCTCAGGATTCCATCAGTTCATCAGCTGAACTTGATGACAACAGCTCTCACAAACCAATACAATAATCAATGTGTAAAAAATAATATGGATATTACTTATACATAAACTACCCAATAGGACTACTCACACACACACACATGTGTCAAGTGACCTTAAATGCATGAACTGGTAATATTCCAAAATGTCTTTTTTAAAGTTCATTTAGTTGTGCAATTGGATTGCATTTTCTTAGAAAGAAAATTACATAACATGTTAAATTTTCCAGACTAGCTCCTAAAACTTGGTTAGCTGAAAATATAGCTAAAAAGATTTTTAAAAATCATCATATATGTTAGGCAAATTTCATAGCAGAGTCTCCATGGGAAAATGCATTCTTTTAAAAATTTCTAACGTTTATTTTTGAGAGAGAGAGATCGAGATCATGAGCAGGGGAGACAGAGCTTGAATAGTGGGAGGAGAAGAGTAAGAGAGGGAGACAGAACTTAAAGCAGGCTCAATGCTCAGCTGTCAGCACAAAGCCCAATGCGGGGCTCGAACCCATGAACCTGGAGATCATGACCCAAGCTGAAGTCGGAAGCTTAACTGACTGAGCCATTCAGGCACCCCAGGAACATGCATTTAAAAGTAGTATAGTGGCTTTCCCTCCATCCCTCTGTTATACGCCTTCCAGATCACACATACACACATTTGGTAGGATCCCCTCCTTATATACCACCCCCGCACCCATAGTTAAAGCAGCAAGGGCTTTTATTTTGAAGTAAAGGAGATGAGAAAAAGCATGCTTCTGGGCGCCTGGGTGGCTCAGTTGGTTGAGTGTCCAGCTTCTGATCAGGTCATGATCTCAAGGTTCTTGGGTTCCCCGCCTCGGGCTCTGTACTGACAGCTCAGAGCCTGGAGCCTCCTTCAGATTCTGTGTCTCCCTCTCTCTCTGACTCCCCCCTGCTCACGCTGTCTCTCTCTCTCTCAAAAATAAATAAAACATTTAAAAAATTTTTAAGAAAAAGCATGCTTCATGTATACGTTAAATAATAATACCTAGATAACGGACTTCAACATGTAAGTACATCTAATTCTCTGTTCAGAGTCCAACACATCATTTTGATCCCTAAAATCAAAGCTCTGAGAGATAACAATTTACAGTCAGCTTTCAGACCTTAATAGATTTCTTTGAGTTAATCCCCCCACCAACCACCAAAAAATAACAAACAAACAAAAAAGTGTCTTGCTAGGGGCCCCTGGCTGGTTCAGTTGGTTAAGTGTCCAATTTGGGCTCAGGTCATGATCTCATGGTTCCTGAGTTCAAGCCCCATGTCTGGCTCTGTGCTCTTGGCAGACCCGCTTCAGATCCTCTGTACTCTCCTCTCTCTGTCCCTCTTTCACCCGCGTGTGCCTGTGTTTTCTCTCAAAAATAAATAAACATTAAAAAAATGTCTTGCTAGTAGAAATAATTTTAAAATGTTGAAGATATGACTTCTGAGGAGTCTATGTGGTATATGGCATCTGTGCATATCTCTTGAGATCCCTGCTCTGTAATTATAAGATCAAGGACATAATGCATATCTGAATAATATATTATGCTTTGAACTCAAGCTTTGATTATTACAAGTCTTAGAAAATTCAAGACAGAGTTTGGATAAAAGATTTCTTACCCAAGGGTCAAAAACTCCTGTCTTTGGAGTCCAAAGAGACACATTCCAAAATTAGATTTAGAAAAATTGCAGACTCTCTTCACACTAATTGTATTACAATCTCCAGTTTTATGTCCCTAATCAAATTTTATGACAAAATTATAAGGCTGGTTATTTTATACTGATAGAAACTTGTAACATATACATAAGCAAAAATTACTCCACTTAGACATATTTTGTTTAGCTTCTACTGTAAACTGTAAAAGTCTCTAACTACCCTGCCTTACAAGTAAATTACACAAAAGAAAAAAAAAATGAATTAATGAAACTACTGTGATTCTGGATAAAGTGTTAAGGTTGAAGGGTGACTGAATCTCAAGCTTCCTGAAGTTTAATGTACCCACTCTGTTCTTGTCTTTGATTATAAAGAAAGCATGATGCAGTTTAAAATCTTCCCTAAAAGCAAGTCGAATTCTATTTCAAGTCTGCTAGATGTAAAAAAATTTGCAATGCATTTTAGTTTACTTCTTAGAGTAAAAGCACATCTGCTTTCCTCCTTCATTCAATTTTTTTAAACATTTTTTTAAACATTTATTTATTTTTGAGAGACAGAGAGAGAGCATGAGCAGGGAGGGTCAGAGAGAGAGGGAGACACAAAATCTGAAGCAGGCTCCAGGCTCTGAGCTAGCTGTTAGCACAGAGCCCGACGCAGGGCTCAGGAACCATGAGATCATGACCTGAGCTGAAGCTGGACGCTCAACTGACTGAGCCACCCAGGCGCCCCTCAATTTTTTATAGTAATCCTATAATAGATATATGATTCCATTAACAATAAAATATTAAAATTTAGATATTACACAAATTTAAGAAACCTTAATGGAAGAAGAGAATCAGTTTCTTGAACCTAAAAGAATGATAACTTTTTAATAAAAGCAAAGCATTCAAATGGTTAAAAAAATACAGAGGAACTAAGAATTAAAAGCCATAATAACCTGATTAATCTCTCCACTCTGAGTCCAGTTTTTCAAATGTGTGCATTTGGAAACCATTGTTGTTATTTCTCTAAACCTATAAATGATAAACTGTTTATATTTGAAATTTGAACACATATACTAATTTTATTGGATTCTTTAACATCAACCACCAAAATTCTGTGTTTTGTATCATGCTTCTCTTTCCAATATAGTTGTAATGCTATCATCAGTAACTCTATCAGTTGTATTTGTATATTTTTAAACACCAGCTCTAAGTCTCTATTTCTTGTTACATCAACCACAGATAGGATGTCTTGATTTTCCAGTTTTTTCAGATAACAGGTTAACTCCTCAAGCCTTCAACTCTTCCCATTTGGATCTTCTCCTTTGTTGCTGTCATTTTACTTTTTATTTTGTCAAGGTTAATAACATTTATTTTCTATTTTGCAATCTCAGCTGAAAAGGCTATATGCTCAAAAGTATCCCTTAGAACTCACAGTCTTATTCCATAAAAGTGGGAGAAGCTATAATCTTTTTCAGTACCTTCTCTACTCCATTCTCCTCTTCCAAGATAGTAGTCACATCCTTAAGAGAAAACCACTGTTATATTTATAACATGTTGAAAAAAATAATGAAATAACTTAAGGATGTCGAAGGAATTTATCCTGAAAAAATGTTGGAGATTGAGGGGAAAAATGAGAGCTATGGAGGATATGTTCAAATTTCTAAAAGGCTTTCATGTGTAAATAGAATTTCTAAATGGCACCAAGGGAATAAGATAGCAATGGAATGATTCATGTTTTGATGTGGGAAGAAGAAAATAATAGAAACAATCAAAATTAGAACTCATGGGACTTAAGTGCAGGCTGAATGACCACTTAGCAAATATATTGCCAAAAGGCATTCAACAGAAAGTTCATGAAATGATCATTTAAGAGACTCTAATTATTTGAAATCGCAATAAAAAGAGCATCAAAAGAACAGTAACTTTTATTCTGAAAATCCATATCTGTAATTAAAATGTTACTATTCAAACATGGTTTTATTTGTAAGTAATACAGTTTATATAATGTTATAACTTACCAGCAATGACCAGTATTAGCTTCCTATCAGTATCATCCTTGTTTTGAAAAACACACTGGTCTTCATATTGATTGAATGAAAGCCTTTAAACTATACAGAAACTGAGCTTTTTTATTTGTCTTTATGTTACCTCTGAATGCATGATTACCTCAAAATTCACTTTTCTCTGTCTTTAGTGTGGCTAACACAAGTGGATTAAAAAATAAATGAAAATAAAATAACTATTCCAAATGATTATAACACTTAAGAATAAACTTTTCTTTTTCTCCCTTGAAGTATCATCAGGACTTTTTATGTGGTATGCAATCAAAATCCCAGACAACACAGGATTTGAAAAGAAATGAAAAGGATTTGAATAGTTCAGAGTTCTCTGACTTTCATATAGTTCAAACTGAATTTCACAATGTCATTAGAGATTTTTTTTTAAGTATCATATATTTTTAAAGACTGGCGTTTCCCTTTCTATCAGAGATAGCTGCGTCAACCCCAAGCGTTACAATTTTATATTGCAATGTCTTGAAGAAAGACTATTTTCCCCACAGCTCTCAGTGGACAGAGGAAGTTTCTTGCTCAGAAGATACCAACAAATACTTGCAATGTCACATTAGTTCAAACTGACTCACAAGCCCAGGCCTGATAAAATTAGTGTGGGCAGGAGAATGGACGTCACAGATTCAGCCTCCGGCTTGGCTGGTCAATAGTTCCCCAATAGATCTAGGAATAGGAGTCATACAGTTCTTCAGAGTGAAGCAGGGTTACCATGAAGGGGTGTGGGGAGGCAGGAAGGATGCTTGCTAGTGGGAAAATCATTTCACTACAAGAGCTTAGCCATGTAAAGTTGGTTTCCAACTTTACATCTAAAAGTTGAGACAGAGTAATTCATGAAAGCCCCATAGCTGCAACTTTTTTTTCAAAATTTGAAGAGATTCATGTTTCATTACCACTAAGAGGAAGCTATGAGCTATATCCCTGTAAGTGTGGAAAGCCTTGAGCACTAAACAATGAAAGGATAGATAAAAAATCAAAAATAAAAAAAATAAAACATAAAAACCTCTTTGGTAGGCTGAAGGGTTGAAAATCTGAGAAATGCTGGAGGCAGAGAGGGATCAGGATGGTATGATGAGTGCTGAATTTAAGGTGAAGAAGTATTTTATCTGAACAATTTGAAGTGAGCAGCAGCCTTTCAAACTTGTGAGAATTATGATTTCCTAGGACTTCTCTGTTTTACATGGTTGAATACATTTATTGATAATGGATTATCTAATCACGTCTAAAGGAAAGAACCGTGATGGAGAAATGGTTGCATTTCTCCCATGGTAAGTTTTTAGAGGAATATGGAAAAAAGTGGTCCATAGCATTTAATCACGAAATGATAAAAACAGCAATTTCAACAAAGAAAGTATGATAGTGCTCAACTTTGGTGGCTGAAAACAAAAGTCAGGAGAGGGAAAGAAACTTCCAGCTGAAACTATTGTGGGGCGCCTGGGTGGCTCAGTCAGTTAAGCTTCCGACTTCGGCTCAGGTCATGATCTCATGTTCCTGGGTTCGAACCCCGCATCAGGCTCTATGCTGATAGCTCAGAGCCTGGAGCCTGCTTCAGATTCTGTCTCCCTCTCTCTCTGCCCCTCCCTGCATGCTCTGTCTCTCTCTGTCTCAAAACAAAATAAAACATTTAAAAAATTTAAAAAAATATATAGCTGGCTCCGAGAAAGAGTAATCTATAGAAAGGGATGTGTTTATTCTCAAAAGGATCTGATGGCCAGAGGGAAGGTGAGGCAAAGGGGGGGGGGGCACAAAGGATGGGTAAAATAGGTGATGGAGATTAAGTACTGCATTTGTGATGAGCACTGGGTGTTGTGCTGAATCTCTATATTGTACACCTGAAACTAATATTACTCTGTATGTTAACTAACTGGAATTTAAATAAAAACTTAAAAAAATAAAAAAAGATGTGGCCGAAGGACAGCTGTTGCAGGAAGCAGTGAGTAGCACAGAGCAGTAGTTAAAAATGTGGCTCTAGAGTTGAGAATTAGTCTTGAGATTTACAGGTAAATGTTAGTATTGAATAGTGGTCTAGAATCAACAAAACACATCATGGCCGCAATTACTCTATACTTAGTTTGTAACTATTTGAACTGGTCACCACATGGATGGACATTGTCTTCTTAAAGCTTATATCAGTTAGTCTTGAATGTGGCTGCATAACAGAAACACTTGTAGAAAAAAAAGTTTTTTTTAAAGGACCCATGATGGGACTCAGGATACTAGTTCAGTAAGTCTAGGTTGTAGCTCAAGTATCATGATTTTTAAAAATGTTATTGAGTAGTTCTGATGAGCAATCTCAAAGCACTACCTACACTAACCTCCAATAATCATAACAGCTAGTACTTACTGGTTCTTACCAAGTGCCTTGTAAGTGCCTGTGGTTTACATGAATTAACACATTTGACTCTTAACTCACCCGATTCTCACAGTTATTCTTAAAAAGCGAGCTGTTATTATTATTTCATTTCACAGATGAGGAAACTGAGGCGCAACAAAGTCAAGTAACTTGCCCAAAAGCGTCATAGCTGGTAAGAGGTGTGCTGGATCGAAATCCAGGAATTCTGGCTCTAGACGCCACCTCTTGCCTGTCAATATTAGAAAGCAAAGCAAACTTTTGACATTTGCTCTCAAGGAATTAGTGAAGGCAAATTAAATGAGGGAAATTATCCTTAGTTATTATCTCTGTGGCAAAGAGGAATCCTGTGCGTATTACTGTGGGAGCTTCTTGGGACAGAGCAGTGTGCTTCTGTCAGACCCTGTCAAGATCAGGACTACGATTAATCACAGACCAGATGTCTGGGGGAAATCAGGCTCCTGGAAGAATGTTGTAGAAGGAGAAACACTTCTAACATTAAAGTAACAAGTAGTCATGGTCATGGTTATTCAGAAACTAATTACCTATATTAGTTTCTAAAAAGCCTCAATTCACCATCTCGCCAAATTGAAAAGTTATTGAAATCTTTACCCAAGGCACTGGCATGGAAAACTCAAGGAGATTACATGCCTATCACGCAATGAAATGTTACCTTTCTGCATTTCTGTTCGTGTAGTTGAAGATCTTCGATGTCTCCTATCACTCTCCCCTAAATCTCACCGAACAATGACACCTTCCTTGCTCCCAATGCAGCCTTCTGAAATGTGTTTTTTTCTTTACAAACAGTAGTTTTCCATCCTTTAAAATCTAAATAAATCTAAACTTAATTCATACATTGCTCAAGACAAGAAAAGTCAGTAAGCCAGGAAACTAAGTGCTGTGTTATGCTCTGTGTGTGTGTGTGTGTGTGTGTGTGTGTGTGTGTGTAAGTGTGTGTGATATTTGCTATGATTCCCACTGTATATGCAAGGAGATTTATTCTTTATAGTCTTAGAATATTGAAAGAACCTCAATAAAGCAAATATTCTTTTCCAGTCCTGTCAATCATTTCACATCTCCGTATTTGTCTCTTATTAAAGGGTTCCACAAACCCTTGAGTGCAGACTTTTTTAAAGGATATTAACGATGGGAGACCTACTTGTGTCCAATGACAGGAGCAAGTGGCTATTGAGCATCTGAAATACGGCTCCTTCAAATTGAGATGTGCTGTAAGTATAACATATGCCCCAGACTTTGAAAATTTAATATAACAAATAGTATAAAATACATCATCCGGCATATTTTTTAATTAAGTGTTGAAACAACCATATATCTGATATATTGGGTCAATTAAAATTTATGCTCTTAAAATTAGTTTCACCTGTTTTCTTTTTACTTCTTAAAAGTGACTCAGAAAAAGTAAAATTGTATATTTGCCTTGCATTTGTGTAAGAATTAGATTACTACTGGACAGTTCTGTGGATTATTACCATTTTCAGATTTCAGAGGATGCCATGTGAAATAACAGTACTTAGGGTGTTTACTTAAGTTAATGAGGAAAAAACAAATTGATTGTTTCCTGCATAGCAGATGGTCAGAGACAAAGCTGAGCTAGGCTTTGCCTCCTCTATAATTTTGAGAACTGATGGAATTTTTATTGAAAGTAACTTGTTTACATCTACTGGAAGCATTTTTTAGTCAATTTTAAAAATACAGGATTTTCTATCTGTGCTATAATCATATCTGGTTCTTTTTAACACGGCACGTTAATCACGTAGTGCTAAGATTCTAAGAGCCACATGCCTATTTTCACCTTTTAACTGACTGAAGAGACATATTTTCTTCAGTGGGGTATATAGAAAAGCTTAACTCAGATTCCAGCAACAATTGGTTGGGTCAACAGCTGTAATCACAGTAGACATCAAGTTTTTGAGCCTTGACATGCCAGGCAAAGGGGACCGCTCTACATGAAGGAGGTAATTTCATGCCTGAATAGCCCTGCACTATTAAATCAGAAAATTGAGTTACAGCCCTCTCACATCATGGAAGCTGCTGTAAGCAAGCCTGCCTCCAAGGAGCGCTTCAGGGAATTTCATCGGGAACAAGACACTGAAAAGAAACGCACACAAGGAAACCCAACAAGGTGTCTTATGATCGGATATTCTGGCTTAAAAATCTTTTATTTTCATACCTTTTATGGTTTTGATAACCATTTGTATATTACATGTTAAAGCTCATGGTAGAAAAATTCAAATAGCACTATTATAGCTATAAGAAAAAGAATCTTTCTCTATTTTTTTTCTATGATGTGAGGCTACTTTTACTGACTTGGTAAAATAGCTTTACTTATCACAGAAGCATTCACCCTGCACCCTACCCTGCCTCAGCAGGAATGTGTGGCAGCATAAAATGTGGTTAGGCATATAATATTTATTGATATGGAAGCTGAAATCACTCCAGCATTTCAACTCAATCTAATTTTTCTAAATAACTTCTAATTTGTATCACACGTTTAGATGTATATGTCTTATTTATGATTGAGAACATCTTCGTTTCTCTACACAATATTGTTGAAAAGGTCAGAAAGTATAATTACATAAGAGAAACACTTTAATTATCCCAGCTCAAAATGCCTCTGTTACGGTATATCATTCATAACTTTTAATCTTATGAGACCGGATTATTAAATCTGGATTTCAGAATATGAAACTCAGGCACATCAGTTTAAACACTGATTCAAGCCTATTACAGTTAATAAGTGGAAGAACCAGGTACTTAAAACTGTTTTCAATCTAGGGCAAAGTGTCAACAAATGAAAGGTCAATTTGAGTGTAAGATAATGTTTTGTATTTTAAGAATGAAATAAAACGTACTTGTTTTCTCTGTGATGATTTTTGTTTCTGGCATATCAAAGTAAATAAAAATCGCAAAAGTAATATCTTACTCCATTTGTTGTATACAAGTTCAAATAAAATATTCACCAATCTAATTTAGAAACAGTTTATCAAGTGTTCTTTGCTGTTAGGAGATTAATATGCTTATCTTTCCTGCTCTAACATTAATAAATACTAATTAACTTACATGCAAGGCTTCAGCTGGGCTCATAATCATAGCATCTTTCTGAATTTTCTTTCTCCAGCTGGCAGTCAGCTTAGTATTGGATTTTATGTTTATTCAACATGGATACATTTTGTAACTGTAAATTATAGTAACTTTTAATACACCTAGTTTTAAAAACCTGTAATAATGAATCTCTACAATGTATATCTTTAGTTTGTCTGCCTAATAGCCACTCCCTTCCTCAGTGATAATACCACTCTTGACTTGGGGACTGTCATCACCCCATACTCCCTCCATTTATGTCAAGTGGGGATTGCCATGATTCTTAGTTCTGGGTCATTATTTCGGTGGTCTAGACTGTTCATCTGACCAAAGATGGGCCAGAGAGTCCCTTCCAGGTGATTTTAGGATGCATGTCCAAAGGAGTCAAGTTACAGTAAAATGAAAATTTTGGAGGCCATGTTTTCTAGTATTTGCGGGAAGTTGTACAAAAGTGTGAGGAAATGAAGCTAATGCAGAGAGAAAAGTAGAACCAAGAGATAGAAAGATGTCTGATTCCCAGCTGCATTACTATTCATTCCTTGGCTTAATTATTCTATAATATAAGGGAATTCTTCTCATCAACATTAATAGAAAAAAACAATGCACATTATTTGCCTCTTTTTGGTGAGCTAGTTTCTATTACCTATAGTCTAAAGAACTCCAATAAAAATACCATGGGAATGGAGATTTTTATTTTTAATTGTAATACAAATAAAATTCCACCTTTAGTATCTTCAATATACTGCAAATTAGTTGTACTTCTTTCCTTCACATTCAGTCTTTAATTCCTAAATGTGATCTCATGTGCTCATTCAAATTTGAACCCATATGCCTATCTCTCCTACTAAAGAGTATCTGGAACCTTTAGTATGATTAAGCTGTCATGTACTATAGTAATGCTAAAAGATGAATAACCAACCTAACCATATATGTTTATAGATGTACATCTGGACTTCCTAGCCCAAACCTGCATATCTGAAAGAGGAAAATCATGTAAAGAAATATGGATGCATTATTGCAGTAGTTTTCAAATAGTTTCAAAGCAAAGCTAAGCTGTTATTTGCCTTTATTTCAGGGTTAACATTTGCCCTGATGGTGTAAAATCAATGCTGGGTAAATTGCTGGTCCCTTTAGCACCAAATCATACTAGAGATCATTAACTACTTCACAAATACATGTCCCAGAAAAAAGCAATAGAAATACACCTACCAGAAAAGAAAAAAAAAGCATCACAATAACATTACCTTTTAAATACTCTTTGTGATGAAAAGGAGGGAAGCTTGTGATGATTAATTTTATGTAGCACTTTGACTAGGCTAAGGGATGCCCAGATAGCTGGTAAAACATTATTCTGGGTGTGTCTGTGAAAATTCCATCAAATTGAATTGGTGAATTGAGGAAAGCAGATGGCCCTCCACAGCTTGAGTGAGAATTATCCAGTCTTTTGAAGGCTTGAAAAGAATGAAAAAGTCAGAAGAAGGGAAAATTTGCTCTCTCTCAACTAGAACTGAGACGTCCATCTTCTTCTGACCTTGGACAACAGCATTCCTCGTTCTTGGGTTTTTGGACTCAAATGGAGACTTATATCATCAGCCTCCACTCCACCCCACCTTCTCAGGACTTTCCATTTGGACTTAATTACACCACGGAAATTTCTCATTCTCTATCTTGCACACAGGATATATGTATATACATGTATACATGTATGTGTATATGTGTGTGTGTGTGTGTGTGTGTTCCCTACTGGTTCTACTAGTATTCCCTGTTGGTTCTATTTCTCTGCAGAAAGCTGACTAATACAATGATAAAGCTCTTGGGCTATGTAGCCTAATATGATGGTTGTCTAAAGAAAAGTGCCCATGAGATTGAGTTGTAAGCTAAACTAGCTACTTGTTTCATGGAATGCCATTTTTACCCAAAGGAACAACTAACTGACAGAGAAACTATCATTTAACAATTGGAAAATGTTTCATATTTTCTTGAGAATTAACTAACAAAAATAATTCTGTGGTTTGTTTTCAAGGAAGACAATTGACAGTAGTGGATTTTAATCAATGGTACAAATTCAAGATTAAAGCAAAATTTACAATTTTGGAAATCTTGAATCCTTCACATTGAGTTCAAGAGCTTTGTAGAGAGTTCTACAGCTATGTTAAAGTTTTCTGATGTGACTGGTTGTGTTATTAACTGGTGTGATTTTTTGATACAAATCTGTCAAACTGTATGATAGGAAAAATTTGGAAGACTAGCAAAATTTCATAAATATTTTCCAAATGGATGATGAATGATGTTACCAACTTTTACATGAGTAAAAGATTAAAAAAAATTTTTTTACATTTATTTATTTTTGAGAGACAGAGATAGATAATGATCTGGGGAAGGGCAGAGAGACAGGGACACCCAGAATCCAAAGCAGGCTCCAGGCTCTGAGCTGTCAGCACAGAGCCCGAAGTGGGGCTCGAACCCATGAACCGTGAGATCATGACCTGAGCCAAAGTCAGACGCTAAGCCTACTGAGTCACCCAGGCACCCCAAGTAAAAGATTTTAATAAAGCAGAATAAAAAGTTCATTGATATGATTTCGGATTCTATGTTGCAGGTAATTTTTAAGAAACTACCATTGCAAGGTTATGGTACAGTATCAAAAATATCCATAGTTACCTTAAATGACTGTTAAAATGCATCTCCCTTTTCTAACTATACATATCTGTGAAGTCTAATATTCTTCACACACCTACACCAAAGCAACATTTCTGAACAGATTGAATGCACAATCAGATATGAGAATTCAGTAATTTTCTAAGACATATTAGATCAATACTAATCACAGGGATTATTGTTATTTTAGAGGAATCAATAAATATATATTTAAAACTGTTCTGTTTCGATTTCAAATATGATAAATATCATTTGTTATAATCTCTCTCTGTATATATATATATGTGTGTGTATATATATAAAACCATATATAACTTTAATCTTAGAAATAATTGAGGAACCATATATATAACCATATATATATATACACATATATATATATATAGCCATATATATATGGTTCCTCAATTATTTCTAAGATTAAAGTTTGAGAACTGTTGGTTTATCCTCCACAGTGATAGAAAAAATAATTTTTAATGACCCTAGAATACTACCAATACCACTATAAACAAAAAGTAGCCCTTTGAGGCTCAGACAGGTTCTGATCGTGGTGTGTAGAACAGGCTGAAAACTCTCAAATGTCTAGAAATATTTCTACCATATTCACAAAAATATTAGTAATTTGTGCTTTTGCCATTTGTTCAACCAGAGATGCTTAGGAGAAACAAAACATGGAATGAGTTTAGTAGTTAAATGACTGTCTGATTTTGGGAGTCAGACAGCCTGCATTTAAAACTCCATTTCTCAATTTTTGGCTCTGTCAGCCTGGACCATTTATTTGACCTTCCTAATAAGCCTCTGTTTCTTCATAAGGGAAGACTGTTATGATAGTACCGAGCTCAATAGGCTCTAAAAAGATTCAATAAACAGTGCATATAAAGTATTTAGCACAGTATCCGACATTAAGAATTCTCTCAATATCAGTATTTCAAATTATGTTATCACAACTATTATTATTCTTATTAAGTTGCCAGATTAAAAGCCTTTCTTAGAGTAGAGAGAGAAATAATTACCAATCATATACAAAGAAAAAATAGAAAGTCTGAAATGTTCCTAAAGAATACACTTGGCTTAGACAGAGAGGAAATGACTAAAATGGGGAAAACACTGCTAATATTAAGTATTTTCTGTAATTCATTTTTTAAAGTAACGAAAATCATTGTTTATAATCTTCAAGAGGCATACAAATGTACCTTGATGTTATCTGGACCAAATAAAACCTAAATTATTTCCATTTTTACTTATGAAATCCAGTAACTATTTACAGTGAACTGAAAAAAAAAAGTATGTTTTATAGTTAAAACTTAAAAAGCTCTATCTCATGTTGTGGAAATTGACTAAACTCAAGGCTTTAAAATGCAGTATGGAATTGCCTCATCTTGAAGTTTTAATTATCCCTTTGGGAAAAGCACACATTCATTTTAAATCAAGTAATAAAACCTAAAATTGTTATTTTACTAAAGTACTCAGCAGAGAGGAAATGTTAATGTAAATAGGAAAATGCTATAAATATGAGCACTAAATAAACGCATTATTAGTAGTATAAAGCCCAAGATTATCTTCTCTTCAAGGATAAAATATTTTTCTTTTAAGAATACATTCTTGTTTTGTTAAGCTGCATCTGGGTTCTGATCTCAGATCTAAAACCTATTCTATTAAATTCTTTATTATCCATATAGCCTAGAAAAAATAAAAACTGACTCATAATAAAACAATGAAAGATTAATTAAATACAAACGAGTATATCCATTGAACGCTGGCTTCATCATTAACATGCTTAGGGGTATCTATGGTTATTGACATTAAATGATAGCCATGAAATTAAGTATGTAGAGCAGATTAAAGAAAAATGTATACATAAAATTTGCCTAAGTAACACATAGGTGATAGTATAGTTATATATACAGGGTGAGATACCTACAGTAGGATATTAGTTTAGAAGGAGAAGTTTGGAAATATGAATAGTAAATTCTAACTATGCTTATTGCGGGAGGTGGTTTTTAGATTTTTTATCACACAGTTGCAGTTTTTTCCTAGAAATTTTTCCAAATGGATTTATTACATTTATAATCAGAATGAAAATACATTTATCTGCTACAATACATGAAACTATAGAAATGTGTACCTTTCATTAAGAAATTATAAATGTAGATATTTAAAAGCAATGTTTATACTGATTTTTGAAACAAGTGTTTTGTTAACTGAGGAAAAGCACCACACACATACCAGAAAACAAAGGGGTGGGGTGGGGAATGAACTACCAAAACATATTTAACATTCTAGTTATGTTAAAGTAAGAGGAGATACAAGAACAATAATTATATATAATCAGCTTTTATTTTTAATGCTCAGGAAAATAATTTCCACGTTGCTATGAGTCTATATGTATTTTAAAATAGCTTAAGAGTCACTGAACAAAAAGCAGAAAACCCTGAAATGTTTATGAGAGGGCTACAGATGTCACAAATTATTTTTCAGGCACTAATGCCTCCGATGCCATCTGTATTATGTGTGTTTGGGTTGGTTTTAACAACTTGATGACACCTTCATAAATTGGTATTCATGCTGAGTATGTGAATTGCAGTGTGAACTAAGCAGCATATATCTGCAAATTTTGCTGTGAAATTTGTTTTCAAATCAAGCACATAATAAAACGCACTCTAAGTCAGTTATAGAGAAATGTGTGTCCAAAAACATCTGCCTTCCAAAGTATCTAACTGGATATGTAACAGAATTATGTCAAAGTTAGCTGCAAACATTCTTTGAGATTTTCATCATGAAAGAGGCCCCCAAAACCACAAACAATGACACGTAAATGTCTTTTCTTGAAAAATGGCTTTGCCTGGATATGAAATTGCAGCTGAGGCCTCGTTAAGTTATAAATGTCAGATGAAGGAACAGCACTTAAAATTAACATTTAGTATGTCTTCACGGCCTATTTCAGAATAAAAAGAACAAATTTAAGACATTTTATTTAATGGTGAATATTAACAAAAAATCCTTTGACACTCAGTCTTTCAACCCTGAAAAAAATAACTCTGTTTTAAGGAATTGTCTTCCATATTTTACACTTTGGAAAACTTTATGTACATTTATCATTTTTAAATAACTAAAAGAAAATCCAGATGAAGTTGAATTATATGTGCAATTTACCACCAAACTTCCCTTTTGGTAACTAATGTAATGAAATCAGGCTGAAAAATAACTCTTTATTTCACATTCATATTCCTTCACCCATTTATGCACGTATCCTTGGCTCAATGATCAGTTACTGAACATTCACTACATGTTTGGAAAAGGTGATAAAGAAAATAGAATCTCTCATTTGCACACTACAAGAGGAAAATAGATGTGTAAAAAATAACCACGATGAACTGTATAGTAAGTGCTACCACAAAGGTGAATACAGAATGCTCTGCTGGATAGTACTTCTTACCAGACCTGGGATAGAGTTAGAGGTGGAAAGGATCAGAAAAGGTTTCAGAGATGGGAGACAATTCTGTTGGCTCATGAAAAGTGACAGGGAGGTCTTCAGGGGGATTTGGTGAGGAAGGGAATTCTAGAAAAGAGAACGGCATGGTAAAAGAGATGTCAGTAAGAAAACCAAGTGCTCTAAAACTCCAAGTTGGTTCTGCATGTCTGGATCATAAGGCGCCTCTGGGGCAGCGGCTGCAGATGAACTTAGAGAGGCTAGCTGAAAGAGTTTTTAATGATGCCAAGGCCTTTAGAGTTAGGATGTCAGTAAAAGCTGTTAGGAAGGGAGCCATATGATCATATTTGCATTTAGAATATAATTCTAGCAGACTTGTAAAGAAATTGGAGCTGGCTGAGTAGGGAAGGAAGTTGACCGCAAAGCTGGTGACGAGGAGATAAATTAGGAGCTATGGCAAACCCTCAGGCAGCAAAAGATGAGGACAGTGCAACTGGAAGAGAGGAGAGAGACCTGGGGAATACGTAATTGACAGAATTCAGGACGTTGTGACCATCCGGGTATGCAGGATGAGCAAGAGAGAAGATATGCGAAATTCTGAGTTATTTTCTCACTTAGCAGCTCCCATGTTTTAAATGGTGTTTCTTCACTCTGTTTTCAATTTCTCATTTGAAAAGTCCCTGTCAAATCTGTTAAATTGAAAGGCAGTCAGAGACGTTTTAGTATATAAGCTGGTCATTGTGGGTACTGGCTTTGCAGGCTGGTAGACCAGCAGACAAGTGCTACTTCCCCATTTAGTTGCTTCCATCTCTTCACTCTCTTAGCGTGTCATGGAGATGAACCAAGGAGCAAATGAGCTCAACTATGTAAGGCATTTGGCACCATACCTGGCTCATCTGAAGAATGACCACAGCTATGCACAGGAGCAGGAGAAGATATAGTAGCCATGGCCCTTCACCAAGTGTTGTCAAGAGCAAAGGATTTTAAATTTTGATGGATTAGGTGACAATCCTGCTCTTCGAAGTGACTTTTGGATTATTTGAGTGATTAAGGTATAAGGGCTTGGTGTATACAAATCAGATTCCTAAAATGGCAACCTGGGCATTGAGGCAAACTGATGTATCTTGGCCTTTCAGAAGAGAGTGGCTACCACTCAGCTGTGGAGCATTATTATGCTAAGCACCTAGTCCAGTGTGGTCAGATCCTTTTTGGTCTGACATCTACATCTTTATTAAATAGATTTTATTTTTTATAGCAGTGTTAAGTCCCCCCCCCCCCCAAATGAGCAGGAAATATACCATTCCCCTATACCGCTTTCCCCTTCTACCCCTCTCCTCACCACACAGTTTCCCCTATTATTAACATTTTGCATGAGGGTGGTACATTTGTTGCAACTGTGAAGCTAATGTAGATGTATAATTATTAACTAAAGTCCATAGTTTACATTGGTTCACTCTTTGTGTTATACATTCTATGGCTTTTAGCAAACGTATTATGACACGTATCTGCCATCAGAGTGTGGCAGAATAGTTACACTGACCTAAAAAATACCCTGTGCTCACTCCCTTTATTCCCTAACCCCTAGCCCCTGACAACCACTCATATTTTCCTGTCTCCATAGTTTTGCCTTTTCCAGAACATCATGTAGTTGGAATCATACAGTCTGTAGCCTTTTTGGACTGCCTTCTTTCACTTAACAATAGGCATTTAAGAGTCTTCCATGCCATTTAATGGCTTGAAAGCTCATTCTTTCTATGGTTGAATAACATCTTATTGTCTGCCTTTTTTTTTCTCTTTCTTACTTTCTCTTTTTGTCATGAGACCACAATTCTAGATTATTTTAACATGAGGCCTTTCAATATTTAAATACTGGCAATGAATCCACGTTGTTTACCACTGTCTGTGTATGTTTAAAGACGACCCCTTAGCCACATTCCTCCAAATTATGACTCAACAGATCAGAAGGAGGCTCATGAATCTGTCTATCTAACGGGCAGTTCAGACATGGCTGGTTACAATTTGAGTAACAATGGTTTAGCTAATACAAACTATAAATGTGGCCTAAAACTTTTTGGATAAAACTAAGTCATTGACATTATTCTCATGAAGAAGTTGTCCTTTGCTTTAATTGATATGTTAAATTGATATGTTTAATTGACATAATAACACTATTTCTCAACATCCACATTTTTAAAAGTAATATGAATAGAACAATTAACATAATAGAAACACTACAGGATGAAGTCAAATCTCCATTTACTTTTCTGTTTTTATGTAGCATTATTCATAATAGAATTGTGTCTCAAACCAAAGGAATTGGTATTTCTTTCTTTTGATACCAGGAGTTCTTAAAATGAGTTATTAAATTATATGTTCCTCTACCAGAACTTGAACAGAAAAAAATCCTGAAGCATGCTGACTTCCAAGAGGCACCTATTCCCACATCCAAAGGGATAAGAAGATTTAATACAAAACAGGAAATGGTCCTTTTGTTCCTGCATGTGTGCGTGTGTGCGTGTGTGCGTGTGTGCATGTGTGTGTGTGTGAGAGAGAGAGAGAGAGAGAGAGACCTAAGTGGCATAATCCAAAACTGTTATTATCATTTCTGTCTCTCAGAGGAATCACTGACATGGGGTTTCTTATCCTGGTTTCTACTTTTCCAAAGGAGTCCATGGATAGAAATCAGGAGTACATGAGATTAGACGGGAAAAATATATATTTCACTAATTTCTAAATGAGAGACAGCAGTTACTGTAGTTGCATGTGTAAGCAGCAAACCCTAGACACATACAGCACCTGTTACTTTGACACTAATAGCAATCATAGGTATTTTCATAAGCGCATCATAGTTGCAGGTTTTATCATCTATATTTATCGCTAGTTTGAAATTATGGTTGGTATCAGAAGTACCTCAAGATAGAGGTAGGACATACTACTCTATTTCAAATTTATTTTAAAGTGTTTTACTGACTGTAAACAATGTGAGGATCAGGAGTGCTGACCCTCTAGCACAGCCAAAAATCCACATATAACTTAAAAATTTTTGATTCATTGATTTTGAGAGGGAGTGTGTGTGTGTGTGTGTGTGTGTGAGAGAGAGAGAGAGAGAGAGAGAGAGAGAGAGAGAGAGAGAGGTCACCTGTGATCAGGGGAGGGTCAGAGAGAGAGGAGAGAGGGAATCCCAGAGGGAATCTGTCAGCACAGAGCCCTATGAGGGGCTCCAACTTTCAAATGTTATATGTATTATATACTGTATATACTTTTACAATAAAGTTAGAGCAAAGAAAGTATTAATAAGGGAATTGTAAGAAAAAATACATTTACAGTATAATACCACATTTGTCAAAAAAATCCACGTGTAAGTGGACTTACACGGTCCAAAACTGTGTGGTTAAAGAATGAACTGTAAAGGGCTTTTTATTTTCTTCATATTTTGTATATTCTGAAAAAAGGTACATAGATTTAAGAGTAGATTTCCCAAGGAGCCCATGACACAGAAAGTTAAAGAAACCCTACAGAACTTGGTAAATACATCCTGCGTGTTGTAAATTAGCACTAAGGATCCCTTGGGCTTGAATTATTGTATCCAGAATGGTTCTCAGTCCTTCCATTTGACTAGTGCCTCCCATATTCAGGGTCTATATGAGAAATGTGGCTACTCAAACAATATAAAGACTCAGCTCTTTCTGAAGGAACCTCAGGATGTTGCAAATGTCATGTTATAGGATCAATGTAGATCTCTATAAATTGAAATGACCACAGTATTGATCAGGAAAACAGCTGACACGAACAGATTAGCTATGCCACACATACTGCTACTGTTTGCTGCATAACTTAGTTGGTCCAGAAAGTAAGAAAGAAAAAAAAAAAACCTAAAAGTAAAATTGTTCAAATTATTAGGTAAGTTTTTAATAATACATATTTGGTAAGAATATGCAGATCACTTGTCCTTTCAAAGACTGGAAGACCTGAATTTACAACTCCTCCGACCAAAAAAAAAATGATGGAGAATACTACATATGATTTTTTTCAGGAAAAAGATAATGGTTGTTATAACTACATTGAAATAAAATAATATCAGTTCATGTTTTCATAAGAACTGGTGATAAATCTCTTTTTAATACATAGAGACATTTTAATCAAGCATATGGGAAGCAATATAGTTTTGTTGACAAGAAGAATTTCCTTATTAACCCAAGACTAAAAACATTTTCTTATGATAATAAATATGCAGTGAGAAAAATGCAGTGATGATCTGTTATAGTCAACAATAATAAATGATGGCAAAAACAAAAACAAAAGTCCCACTTCCACAATTGCTTCAAATTTTCAAGAAGCTTCAGCTTTATTTCTGAATGCCAAATCTAAAATGTTTCTAAACCAAAAGTCAAGTTTCCTGTGTATCCTTATATAGGGAAACAGATAATATAGGTTCTATATTCAAGTAAATCTAATAGAAAGCAAACACTTCTACTAGTCTTGCTTAAAAACTTCCTTTGAATAGAAAAGATTACTTTAGACAAGTTAATGTTCATTTTCCAAACTTCATATGTGTTTATTCCATGCCCATGGACCTGTATGCAACCTTGGAAAATCCTCAGATTTATCTCCCTAAATTTCTTATTTAAGTATACCTTTCTACACCCCTTACCTACCGTTTCTCAGCCTATTTTGACTCTGTAGATTGGTGTCTGCTTTCAGCGTGGCCTCACATATCCTGTGCCTCAACCTAGGATTGCTGCAAATGCACTACTGGATAGCCCCTTCACATGAATACTGGTATTTGATGGAGGGTTTGCACTATCTAGCTGGAGCTACACTTAGACCATCCAATTTATCAATGAGGAGACTGAGAGTGTGCAATTGCAATGCATCTTAAATCATCTTCCAAAGATAATAACCTGAGAAAATCCTAAATGAGCCAAATAAAGAAGACAGGATGAGCTAAATATGTACTGTAAACCTATTGCAATTAAATTTTGCTTACCTAATAACTTAAATCATTAAGTTATGCCTATGCCTATCTAATTTAAGTTCAAAGAACATTTTTATTGGGGATGATCATTTGAAAATGGCCTTCGAACACCCTCTTTGGGTTTTCCCTATTTGACAAACTTAGGTAAAAACTCAATTTATCAGGGGGTGCCTGGGTGGCTCAGTAGGTTAAAAGTCCAACTCTTTATTTAGGCTCAGGTTATGATATCATAGTTCGTGATCTCAAGTGCTGCATCAGGCTCTGTGCTGACAATGTGGAGCCTACTTGGGATGCTTGTTCTCTCCCTCTCTCTGCCCCTCCCTCACTGGGCATGGTGTCTTTCTCAAAATAAATAAATAAACTTAAAAAAAACACAACACTGTTTTCTTAGAAATCCAGATTCATATTTGATGTCCAAACTCAAGGTCAAATAAAATTAAAACTCACTTGCTTACCTTAATATTGCATGTGTATGTGTGTACATATATTCCATTCTTATCTCAAGCACAAATACCAAGTTTATGAAACAACAAAGTATTAGATGGAAGGTGAGAGGAAAGAATTAATAAGAACCTCATAACAGAATTATCATAACCCACAATTTACCACCACTTTCACAAATGGATTATATCATCAGTGACTCACAGCAGGCCAGAAGTACAAAACTCTCGAGTGGAATAATCTTGAAATAGCTGATAAAACAAGCTGTGAAGCCAAGAAACAGTTTAGCACTTACGTGTGCATACTTCACTGATGCTCGCCTTAATAAGACATCCAGAGCTTCTGTTTTAGAGTCAAGGGCCTCAGAGTGTCCAAAGTAGATAGACACTTTAGAGTCAAGAAAACTAGGCTTGTATTCTGCCCTTCTTTTCCAGTTATTAATTGTATTATGCAGGGCAAGTCAACTCTTCTCTAGGAATTTCATATCTCTCATTTGTGAAATGGGGTTATTACCTGATTTACCAATCCATCCTCTGTCTTGAAGTTCAATTGAGACATAGTAGATGAAATTATTTTGTATATTGAAAGCATAACAAGTTTACAGTATAGTTATCATGCATACTGTGCTTCAAGTTATAGGGAAATTGCTGGAAGCAAGTGGAATTGAGCAGAAGTTCCTAGAGTAGCAGATAGTGCTAACCACCTCCCATACCACCTTGTGACTGAGAATTTTATAACTTGATAAGAAGTGGTTGGGAATGGAAGACGCTGTCTGGGGAAATTTGTTGAGAAAACTCCTTCCATGCTCTGTATGTAGTTGTTCAGTCTCCAAATAGTTCTAATCTCAGTCACTTTTTTAAGCTAGGAAAAGGAAATTGACATTGATGAATAGGCTATACGCTTTAAAGATATCCTTTTTGATAGTTAACAACACAACTGAGAAAGGCCAGTCTGGGAAAGTTTAAGCAAATTATTCAGGGCTACATTATTGCTTGTTAGATTTTAGAATAGACTGAAGCCTTTTGATCTAAAGCTTTCCCAGCAAACTACAAAAGTTCTCCCAGAAGATTCATTTGTTAAATCAAACCTTTATTAACTCTTTTGTAGTGCTGATGGGAATGAAAACTGGTGCATCCACTCTAGAAAACAGTATGGAGGTTCCTGAAAAAATTAAAAATAGAACTACCCTACAACCCAGCAATTGCACTATTAGGTATTTATCCACGGGATATAGGTATGCTGTTTCGAAGGGACGCATGCACCCTAATGTTTATAGCAGCACTATCAATAATAGCCAAAGTATGGAAAGACCCCAAATGTCCATCAATGGATGAATGGATAAAGAGGATGTGGTATACACAATGGATTATTACTTGGCAATCAAAAAGAATGAAATCTTGCCATTTGCAACCATGTGGATGTAACTGGAGGGTATTATGCTAAGCAAAATTAGTCATATGACTTCACTCACATGAGAACTTTAAGGTACAAAACAGATGAAAATAAGGGAAGGGAAGCAAAAATAGTATTAAAAACAGGGAGAGGGAATGAAACATAAGAGACTCTTAAATATGGATAACAAACAGAGAGTTCCTGAAGGGGTTTTGGGAGGGGAGATGGGTTAAATGGGTAAGGAGCATTAAGGAATCTACTCCTGAAACCATTGTTGCACTATTTGCTAACTAACTTGGATATAAATTTAAAAAACAAATTATAAAATATAAAAATTATAATTAAATAAAAATTTAGAAAAATCAAACCTTTCTTTCTTTTTACCATCAGTCCTGGATATTTTCGTGATGAAATTTTATTGGAGGTTCATTTTATTACTTGCCCAATTGAAGGAAATATAAAGAGACATCATAAGGAAAATGTAATAATACTCCAATAACTTAGCATACATATTTTTGCATATTTTAGTTCACTTTAGTCTCACCACATCTTAAAAGATAGGCCTTATTATCATTATTTCCACATTACAGATGAGAGGGGACGTCTGTGACATTAGCCATGATGCTATGCTGCCTCTCTGGTAGCAGCAATAGAATTAGGATAACTTTGTGATTTATTATCCATACTGGGCTCTTATTCATTAATGATTAACCAGGTATAGACTTGAGTAAATAAGATACACTATATGGTTACCATGAACCCATGAACAAAGTGAATAACAGTTTAGGATCATATCCACTACCTCTCCCCCATTGGCTATCGTCTTGGTCAGCCCATCAGTTAGAAGTACTCTTTCTGTAGTTAAGGACTAGCTCCAGGATCCAAGTAAGCCAATAAAAAGGCTGCATTTTGTTTTGTTTTGATTTTTGTTTTGTTTTGTTTTAAATTTAAATCTTGGTCTATCTAAAACTCAGGTGACTTTCTTTCATTCCAGAAGCTATGTTCCTGTTTCCTGGTTATCTGGACATGCTTAGTTCTTGTGCATTCAGACATTTACATCTTCTTCTTCCTCTTGAATTTTGTGTGTTACCTTATATACTATAAAAATATTTACTTTTTGGTGATGCTCGTTAGAGAGGGATTCTTTTCCTTGAGACAAATGAAACGTACTTCACACAAAAATCAACCCAGAGGACTGCTTACAGAAGAGTTATCGCCTCGTATAAGTTACATAGCTTATCGCCTATGATGAGCATCTCAAAGGTCTTGTAAATCTGAAATTGAGTTAGTATACCAGACCTGGAATACCTGGAACTCTGGGAATTTTCTTGGAGGTTGGTATATTGGTTTCTTATGGCTGCTGTAACAAATTAACACAAACACTGTGGCTTAAAACAGCACAAATTTATCCTTTTAGAGTTCTGGAAGCCAGAAGTTTCAGGTCAAAGTCCAGGTGTCAGTAGGGCTGATTTCTTCTGCAGACTCTGAGTGGAGACCCCATTCCCTTACCATTCTGGCTTGGAGAGGCTACTGCAGACCTTGATTTGTGGCCCCTCCTCCATCTTCAAAGGGCATCATTCCAATCTTGGCTTCCATTGTCATAAGTCCTTCTCTCTGCCTTTGATTCCTTCTACACCCTTTTAAAGGACCCTCATGATTACACTGGCTCCACCCAAATAATTCAAGATAAGCTCCCAATCTCAATATACTTAATCACATCTACAAAATCCCTATGGTCATATCAGATGATATTCACAAATTCTAGGCATTAATACATGACATAGGAGAGTTAGGGGAAATGGCATCATTCAGCCTACCAAAGCTGGCAACTTACGTACTTAATGAAATGCTATGGAAATAATGATAGTGTGTCACAGGAAAAAGCCACTTTCAAAGAGGAAGAAAACTGTTTTTGCTTTATGTCTCAAGTTATCATTCTATTTATAAAGACTCTTCAGAATTTAAAAACATAGATAGTTTTCATAACTGTTTCATTTTAAATGTCCTTTAGTGACCCAAAGCTGAAAGTTTTAAACAAGACTAATTGGAACTCTTGAAACGGTATGAACAGATACAGAATTGGGGATGAGAGAGTTCTTCAATGTTAGAGTCTCTCCATATGTGTAAAACCCCAAGTTGCTTCTTATGAATTTGGTCAGACCTAAATATTAAGATCCATCATGAAACATGGTGGGTGCTAGAAGGGGCTGCCCAGATCCTTATCTAGGAAAAAAGAACTTATCCTAGCTGCTGAAGGGATGTGGACAAATAGCTCCAGGTGTCAGTCTGGTTTTGAAGACTGCCTGGACTGAAGAGGGCTGCTTTTTGTCAAAGCTATGTCCCTTTCCTAAGGTGTCTGTATCCAACGATTGATCAACCCCAGGGTATGGTGATCCAGGACAGCTCTGAAGGGGCCTCCCATCCTCAAAACTTCATAGGATTTGCTGAAGCTTCCATTCAGACTGCATCACACTATAACTCAGTGATATGCTGGAACCAGTGAGTACCATTTCAGAGAGCTGATCTGTGTATCAAATTCGTCTCTACTTCATATCCAGGGATATCAAATGGGCGGCTTAAAATTAGCCATAGTGAGAGTACTTATGCCACAGCAAAGGACAAACACTATGTATCAGGGCTTAAAAAATCACTATGATTCCAGAGAATCAGATATTAAACACTTATCAGCAAACCACTGGAATTCTCCCTCTGCTCCATCCTCTTTTCTTCTCTTTCTTCCCAAAGATAATGAACCCAAGAGCAATCCCTAATAAACCTACAGGAAGATAATCTTTCAACTTGCATCATACACACACACACACACACACACACGCACACCCCACTGAATTATAACACTTAAGATGCTACATTTTATGTTAAACAACTTCTGAAAGAATTTTGAGCCAATTTTAAGATTTCCAAAAACTATATTTTCAGAATACCACAAGTGTACAAAGAATTTTTTGAATGTGTGAGACTAAGTTGCTAATACGATGGGCTATCAACTCCAATACTTTAGAATTTTTCACAAATAAGGGTGTCATTTTAATAACTACAAGTCACAATTACAATAAAGAAATCAGGGCAACTGGGCAGCTCAGTCTGTTAAGGGTCCCACTTCGGCTCAGGTCATGATTGATCTCACAGTCCGTGAGTTGGAGCCCTGCATTAGGCTCTGTGTTGACAGCTAAGAGTCTGGAGCCTGCTTAGGATTCTCGGTCTCCCTCTATCTCTGCCCCTCCCCTGTTCATGCTCTGTCTCTGTTTCTCTCTCAAAAATAAACATTAAAAAACATTTTCTTAATAAAAATAAAAAAGATATTAGAACTGATCCATTACTATTATTTAATCCTCAGATACTATTCAATTTCACAAATTCCTCTAATAATGCATTTAGAGCAAAAGCCTTGAGTTAAAAATTGTGAGTTGCAGATGACTGTTATATCTCATTAGTTTCCTTCAAACTCAGGTTACCCTTGACTTCTATGACCTTGACATTTTGAAGTTTATAGGTCAGTTTTTGTTGTCATTTTTGTTAAATGTCCTTCAGTTTGATTTGTTTAGTGTTTCTCATAGTTACATTCAAATTATGCATCACTGGCAGGAATGTCACAGAAGAGCTGCTACACCATCCAATGGTATTCACTTTCATCACTGAATTAAGGCAGTGCACTATATTTCCACCTTGTAATTAATAAGTATTTTGTATGAAGGACCTTTGAAACCACTTAAACCTCCCATTGCTCATCAAAATGTCTATTTATATATTCATTTATTCATATCAGTATAGCATCATGAAATCTTAAGTTATTCAGTAGGTTACAGTCCATAATAGCATTAGTTATTTTGATGCTAACTTTGTCCCAAGTTTGGATAGTTGGAACTCCTTCAACCTGGCTTCTATGTCCTCCATCATTCTTTATGCCCTTGCATTTGTTCTCTGGTACAAGATGTTCCAAGATCATCGTATACTTTCCTTGCCTCAGGCCAGCAATTAGCCATTTCTCTAAAAAACTTTTGCTTCTTTCTTTTAGTAGAGAATGGTATTAAGAAATCCAAGATATGAGTGGAAGCTCTGCTCACTATTCTTGGGATGCCATTGTTGCCAAGCCTCCTGGCAGTAGGGCACCACTCTAGTCCCATGTGTTTAGTCTCCACACTCTACCCATCCTCTGACGTGGAGCTCTGGATTATTCTGCCACCCAGCAGCCTTCCTTCTACTAATGAGACTCCAACATCCTTCCCCGGGCCAACACTTACATGGAAAAGCTACTCACACCACTTGGAGTCCAGATATTCATGACAAATGCCTCTTCTCATGCAAAGCCCTGTACACATGACTGGGCTTTGAAACCATAAACTGTCTGTCCCCCAAGTGAAAGCACTCTTCATCTCACTCAGGCTCTAAAATTCTGTTCTGGGAAGCACCCCACACCCACCCCATGCAGGCGTCTTCTTCATGCTGTTCAGGTTCTGACATGCCAGGCCAGGTCATTTCCCATGGGATTGTTATCCTAAATTTGCACAGGTGTTTTTGTTTTTGTTTTTTTAATTTTTTGAGACAGAGTGAGAGAGCATGAGTGGGGGAAAGGGCATACAGAGAGGGAGACAATGTGAAGCAAGCTACAGGATCTAAGTTGTCAGCACTGCCTGACATGGGGCTCAAACTCACAGACTGAGAGATCATGGTCAGAGCCAAAGTCAGATGCTTAGCCTACTGAGCCACCCAGGCACCCCAAATTTGCACAGGCTCTGTCATCACATGCAGATCTGTATTTCTTGAGGATTCTTCATTTTCCCAGCTTGGGTTCTGATGGCCATATCCTTGCCCTCATTGTACTCTACAGGCTCCTATGCCTTTGCACTATACATGGGTGCCTTCCTCATCCTACACAGGCTCTGATCAGCTGATAATAGTCCTTCCTCTTCCCCGCCCCAATCAGCCCCACCTATAATGGCTTTTGGACTGAAATGTTTAGGAAGAGAAGGGAGATGGAAAAGGAAAAGAGGTCTTGAGCTTTATTTGCTGTGGTGATCCTCCCCAACAGTTCTTTCAAGAAGAGGCTATCTTTTCTTTTCAACCTTTCAGACATTTAAACTAATTCCTGAAAACTTTAAATATGAAAGATTTAATTAGTACTAATATTCATCTGTCAGTCCTAGAAGAACATAATTTTTTAAACTGCTATGTGTGTGTATTGGAGAAATATATCAACTGTTTGTGCTAAGCTTTCTGATGCACAAGGTTATTTCTTTTGTACTTTTCACTCTTCCTCAGCTGGAATGCAAATCCCACAATGACAATGTTTAACTCATATATGCAGTCATAGGCTCTCGTACAGTTCCTGGGACCTGGTAGATCCTAACAATATTTCTTAGTGAATGAGGTACTTGAGTTCCTTTAGATTAGTCTTTCAGAACAAATAGAAAGCTATTTTGTTAGGGTTGTGAGATTTTGGGAGAAAGTGACTGGCATACCAGACCTAGGTTATGACATCCAGACACCTCACACAGAGCCTGAGATAATAACTATCTTCTGCCCAAAGATCACAAGAAAAATGTGCCTCTGCCCACTACTCTGCTGAGCTCATAATCAACCGAAAGTCTTCTGCCACCTGTGGAGTATGACCCAATGATATCCTTTCCAGTGATTTCTTCTAATAGCTTTTTACTTTGTGTAATTTTCTTCTCAGCTTGGAATCCAGATCTTGGTTTAATTTCACTTTCTCTACCAAAACTACAATCACTGACTCTCAGTAATGGTTCTTTCAAACTCCTCCTTTATCTAACAGAAAGATCCAGAATACCCTCTAAGTTTTCTCACTATAAGGGATTAGAACCTTATTATTATCCCAGAAAATTACATCCCAACAATTCTGAATACTCATAAAAACTGAATTTAAAAAACTCAAATAATTAAATGTAAATATGTATTGATTTATAGCATTCTTAATCATACATTAAAATGATTAAATACCAAAATCAATGGTTTGTCCTTTCTAAAGCTGATTTTATGTGTGTTTTGGTGATATAATACCACTCAGTGGAAGCATATACATATGTTCTACTAACTACCAATTTGCTAATTATTTAATGTGTGAAAAAAAAGAAAAAAAAAGAAAAAGAAAGGAAACACCAAACTGAAAGTACCTTTCCTCAAACAGAATCAGGAAAACTGGATGATTCCTTTCAAACTTATTCATGCCTTTTGTTTTGGTAGACAAAGAGGCAAAAATTTCCAAACAAAAATATCAAACTATCAAACTTCTACTACTTAAAGAGCAATATATTTTTCTTTGATCTTCCTTTCACACTAACATTGATTAAAAGAGAAAAAAACATAGAATTCCACTATTTGCATTTACTTTCCTTCTTTGAGTTCCTTTTGGAACTCTTTTGAGACAATTGGCACAGTTTCCATTTGGTGTGGGATTTGCACTTGGATTTTATTTTTTCAGAGTTTCTTTGTTAATTTATTCAATACACAATTACTGAGTATAGACTATGTGTTAAATATTTTGGAGACTTCAGAATTGAAATAATGAAAAAAAAAAAAGAAGTCCCAACTATTGTCTTCCTTAAATTTAAGATTTATTATAAATAAATTTTTTTGGTTTTTAAAAATAGCATGGCTGATTTTTCTAAATCTTTCAATTTTCTCAGTTCTAAATTAGGATATATTCTGTGTGTGTATTCAAATTCAAACACTGTATTTTATATTCAAATTCCAAATTTAAATTACTAGTATTTGAAACTGACACATTATGTGCTTTCTGTTCCTTATGAATAATTTTTCAATATTATAATTACATAAGCTTTTGAGTAGATAAATTGAGTAATTCTTCTAACCAAACATGACAGTTCTTTATTTAGTCAATACAGTTTCTATTCCCAAACAATGGAACCTATATTTTGTTGTCTGGAATGACAAGTTTTTTTTTTAATATTTAAATGAACTTAAAATATATTTCATTTGGGTGGCAGGTGCCTCACCTTTTATTACTTTTTATTAAAAATATTTTTAGTTGTTGAAATCATAAAAATATTTTGAGTATTTAAGCTATAATTCCAAATATCCAATTAAATCAATGTAACACAGAAATTGAATGTTATATATACTCTATACATACTTCAGTTACATTTAAGCTGTTTATCATCCAATATGTGTGCATACACACACACACACCTATAGTAATTATTTATTTATTTTGAGAGAGAGAGAATGAATGAATGAGTGAATTATTAGGGGAGAGGCAGAGAGAAAGGTAGGGAAAGAATCTCAAGCACACACTTTGCTCAGTGCAAAGCCCAACATGGGGCTTGATCTCACAATCATGAGATCATGGCCTGAGCCAAAATCAATAGTCAGATGCTTAACTGACTGAGCCACCCAGGTGTGCCTGGCCTATTTTTATGATAATTTACCACTATTACCAGATTGGCTTTAAAAATATTGTGAATTCCTGGATTCATAACTTCTTTCCAACTAAAAATTCTAAACATTTTTTCTGCCTTCTGTGTTGGAACATTAGAATAATTAACGCATTGCCTACACTATGTCTGCATGGCTTTCTACTTACTGTAGAGGTTATATAAATAAATAGCTGAGTATTTGTAATTCAGTGTGACCTAAACACCTTCCACCATCTCACGTGCAAAGTGGTGCAGTGATTTTCATTAGGCATCTTAAATTTTGTTACATCTTAACAAAATTTTCATTTTCAGAAAGAATTTTAGAGCAGAAAGAAATCTCAAATGGCATCAAGGTGAATGCTTTTATTTTATAAATGAGAAACCAAGCCTACAGAATATAAATGATGTGACATAACTAGTCTATGACAGAGGATGATATTTTTAAAATGATTTCTGAACTCTTATATAACGGTATTTTCCAGAAGAGGTATTTAAAATAGGTATTTCGATGTGTCCCTATTCAGCTTCTACCATTTTTACAAATTCTCATTGTTATGATCATGTGCCTTATATTTCCTTTTCCTTTTCCTATTATACGTTCAGTGTTGTTACTGTGTAGACACACAGAAACCTCCACATGGATGTTTGTAGCTGCTTTATTCTTAATCCCCAAATTTGGAGGTGACCAAGATGTCCTTTAGTGGGTATGAGGATAAATGCATCGTGACATATATAGACAATGGAATATTATTTAGTGCTAAAAAGAAATGAGCTATCAAGTCATGAAGAGACATGGAAAAGACTTAAATGCATATTACTAAAAGATCACAATCTGAAAAGGCTACATATTGTATAATTCCAACTATATGACATTCTGGAAGAGCAAAACTATGAAGACAGCAAAAACAAACTGGTTGCCAAGGGTTGGGGGTTGGGGAAGGACAGTTGAACAGGCAGAGCACAGAAGATTTAGGGGGCAGTGAAACTACTCTGTGATATTATAATCATGGGGTTACATGTCAATATATATTTGTCCAAACCTGTAGAATTTTTTTTTAATTTTTTAATGTTTTATTTATTTTTGATACAGAGAGAGACAGAGCATGAGAGGGGGAGGGGCAGAGAGAGAGGGAATCACAGAACCAGAAGCAGGCTCCAGGCTCTGAGCTAGCTGTCAGCACAGAGCCTGATGCGGGGCTTGAACTCACAAACTGAGATCTGACCTGAGCCAAAGTCGGAGGCTTAACTGACTGAGCCACCCAGGCGTCCCCAAACCTGTAGAATTTACAACATCAAGAGTGAATCCTAATATAAACTATGGACTTTGGGTAATTATGATGTATCAAAATAGGTTCATCAGTTGAAACAAATGTTAATGGGAGATGTTGATAATGGGAAGCCATGCATGTTTGGAGATAGGTGGAATAAGGGAAACCTCCGAACCTAACTCTTGATTTTGTTGCAAAACTACTAATGTTCTAAAAATAAAGACTTAAAACATGCATAGGTGGCTCAGTTGGTTGAGCACGGACTCTGACTCAGGCCATGATCTCACAGTTGGTGGGTTTGCACCCTGCATCGAACTCTGTGCTGACAGCTCAGAGCCTGGACCTGCTTCTGATTCTCTGCCCCTCCCCAGCTTGTGCTCCATCTCTCTCTGTCTCTCAAAAATAAATAAACATTAAAACGAACTTAAAAGAGAAGAAAAAGTTACAGTAAAAATAAAAATGAAATTGAAGAAATATACAATCACCCCAGATATTAAGTATAAAATATAAAACAGCACCAAAGAACACACAACTACCCTAACTACTGTGTGCCAAATGGAAAACTGCCCCAGTGACCACACAGCCGCCACAGCCTGGTGTCAAGGAAGCAATGGCAGTGACATGAAGAGTGAAACACTCATGTATTCAAAGAAAGTGTGTTGAGACATGGTTTCATCCTTCATAAATGACTTTGGAAACTCAGCTAACCACGATAAGTGATGGTGATGGCACTAACTCATCTGATGTTTTGTGTATTGATGTAATACACTATTAAGTGGGAAATAGAATTCATAGTAAAGGTCATAATAATGTATATCGGTCACTATAAACACAATAAAACAGTGTGAAATCTGTTCATATATTTAAAGGTGTAACCAAGCTATCAGTTTTGTCATTATAACTTTATGAAGATAAAACTAATAATTTGCCAACAAATATTTTTTGGCTGCCACTTTTAAGCATAGTTAGGATGGGAAACTTGGGTTATTTACCTGTATATCTTTATTTAACAATGTTCTTTGTAAGACACAAATATTGAACGTATATATAAAAATAAATGAATATTATTTATTAGGAAGACCCAATCACTACCCACCCCCAATATCATCACGAAAATATGTTAGCTATGTGGTCTCAGCCGTGTTCTCTCGAAAGCATCTGCCTAGCCAGGCTATGACTGAAAGAGGCTCGATGTATACTTCCTGGCTTTCAGCCTCCTGTTTTCGGGGCTGCATTTTTGTGACACAGTCTATTAAGCACACAGTTGGAGCAATTCACTTCTGTTCAAATCACGCACAGCTGAACTGACTCTCAGACAACTGAAACTGTATGAAAGGCACTAATGCCTTTTTAAAAGTTATTATGTTATTTTGGAGTTGTATGTGACACAAAAATTTTACACTTAAATCAACATTTCTTCTCGTATAAACACTGGTGGTCCTTCCATCAGTAAAAAATTTTTTATTACTTAAATTCTGACATATGACCAATTTTCTTTCCTTAACTCCATTGTTTTTGTTGGTCTCTGATACAGAGTATTTATGTTAGGATGGAAAACAGCAACAAAATTTTCAAAAGAAAAAATATACTTGATTCTGTTCTGTTGTTCAGCCTTATCTTTTTTTATAAATGGATCCTCTTGGCCCTAACAAGACAGTTTTAAACAAAAACATTGAAAAAGTGTTGCATAGTTTTTATTTTCAAAGGTTTAAAGGTCTTCTCTCATCCTATGTTTTCTGAATTCTTGGGATGGGATTATCCTTTTCTTCCTTACTCCCTGGTGCTACTCATGCCGTTATTTATCCACCACCCTCTGGGTTTCTTTATTTGAAATCCACACCATCTGTCTTAGCCACCCACTTAAACATCCCTGTTGTTCTCTCTTGTCCCCACTCCCACCACAATGCATATCAATTCTGGACTCCCTAAAATGATATCACAGTAGGAGTCACATTTATATTTCTACTCCAGAGTCCACTCCAATCATCTGGTTTGGAAATGCGTTGGGCATGAATTTCTAGATGCTTTAAATGCAGACATAGTCATTCTAGGTGAATGCTCATTGATAGTATAGTGCACGATCATTGGATACATTGGGTGTATATTCATTGGACAAGGCACACAGCAGCATTCCATAGACATGTATGCTTGCCTTTATGATCTCAATCTTCTTACCATTACCCCCCTCATTGCTGTATGTACTTTCAGTGTCCTCTGCCCTCTCACAGAACTCAAGAACTATCAGAAAGAGCACAGCTTTGGAGGCAGAGACATTGTACAATTTCTAACTATGTAACTTGTATACTGCCTGAAAACAGATAAATGTGGATAGGGATAATGGAATTAAAAAAAACAACTTGTTCTTGGAATTTCAGCAAGTCTCAAAACTGAAACCAGCTAATTCTGGAAAGATAGCAGAACTGATACAGTGACTATGTATCTCTATCACTCACCTGTAACTTCTACCAGAGAAGATTAGGAACTTGGAGAAGAGTTCAATGAAATAGAGGGAATGCAAAGACATTGGGTATGTGGGTATTTCCTACATCCAAGGCAAGGGAGAAAAGTACTTCTTACTTAAGCCAAATGATAGAGACTTAAACATATTCATTCTCAGAGGTTGGGACTATCTTTAAGAGATCAGCATCTCACTCTTTGAACAAATGTTTACCGGCTGTTTAATTTTAACCTGAAATGATGCTTTGCGACCTTCATAGAAAGCAGTGAGAAAGTACTTGAAGAACTGTAATCTGACTTCTTTGGTGTCTGGAGATATGCAAGGCAGGAAGCATCCTAGAGGAATCTGTAAGGGCAGGGTAGGATAAAGAAGTCCACGGGCACGGAAGCCCATTTGCATGCTATATGTGGCATGGACCCATGAGTTTCTAAGGGCAAGTGGAAAAGGTAGGAAGTAGCTGGACTCAAAGCCTCTCAATGGGTTCTGCTCTACAGATTTTCCTGCTGAGGCAAGGGCGCCCAAAAGCAAGTGCTTGTCTGGCACATCACCTAAAGCAGGAAGTGAATGGGGACTCTGAAAGTAGTTAGCTGGGAGTCTTTGGCAATTATCAAGTGAAAAGGTCTCCAAAAGGCAGCTCACTAAAAATTAAAACATGGATGCCTGTCACATTGGAAGGTATAAGGACCCCCCACTATTAGCCCACACTAGGCTGCCTCATTTACTATTTGAAAATAAAACATTTCTACTAGCTTAAAATGGCTAGAAAATTGCAGATAAATCAACAAAAGCTTGAGAAGGGAGATCTGGTATCATATTTAGAAGAAATTATGGGAGAAAGCCTTTTTCAAAAGTTCAGCTCAAACAAAAATGTCTCTTTTTATCTCAGTTTCGTTAATTGTAAATGGGAATAATTCCATTTCCTTTATAGGCCTAATTTGAACACTGGAGAAGAGGACTAAAAGTTGAAAATTTTGGAGCACCCTGCATAGTGATTTGCAGCTACTAGTTTCTCAATAAATGAAAGCTAAAAAAGGACTCCTCACTTTATATTTAACAATTGTTAGTCCTCTGTTAGCTATCACTAGGTTCCAGCTACTTCCATTTTGTTCTGAAGTACTTGGGACAATGCAGTAATTCCCAACAGTGCATAATTTCCAGGGTCCATATTTTCTTACTCTGCTCCAGGCTAAACTTTTCTGCTGGAGAAATTAAAAAAAAAAATGACACAAATGCTAACATAGTCCAATACAGATCGATATTTCTTTCATCATGTCACTATCCCTCTGAAAGCCCATAACAGCTCTTTTTTCTAATTATTTTAATTTTTTTAATGTTTATTTATTTTTGAGAGAGACAGAGACAAACCGAGAGCAGGAGAGGGGCAGAGAGAGAGGGTGATACGGAATCCGAAGCAGGCTCCAGGATGCAAGCTGTCAGCACAGAGCCCAACACGAGGCTCGAACCCATGAACTATGAGATCATGACCTGAGCCAAAGTCGAACGCTTAACTGATTGAGCCACCCAGGTGCCCCTAACTCTTTTTTGAAATCAAAGTCATATCCTGTGTGTAATATCCTCTATTTAGTATCAGAATTTATATCATTATTCATCAATTTACACCTTCAATCAATAAATATGTATTGAGTGCCCATCATACAGTAGAAATTCTTCCTGGGCACCTGGGTGGCTCAGTCAGTTAAGTGTCTGACTTTAGTTCATGCATGTCATGATCTCACCATTTGAGGGTTTGAGCCCCATATCAGACTCTATGCTAACAGCTCAGAGCCTGGAGCCTGCTTCAGATTCTGTCTGTCTGTCTCTCTCTCTCTCTCTCTGTCCCTCCCCAGCTTGCCCTCTGTGTCTCTCTCTCTCCCTATCAAAAATAAATAAGCATTAAAAAAAGTGTTTAAAAGAAATTCTTCCTAGAACAAGGGATATAGCAGTGAATAAAACCTAGATCTCTGAATTCAGTGAACTTACATTCTAATGAAAGAATCAGATAATAAAGAAGACAAACAATTAAAATGTGCTCAACATTAAGTAGCCAGTTGTATAAAAGAGAAAAATAAATCAGAGAAAAGATATAGAAAGTGTCATATGTGGGTATAATTTTATACACTTTGTCAAAGAAGACCTCAGAGCAGAGATGGTGTTTGATTAAAAATCTTAAAGAGAAGGGAGCAAGTTTCAGCAAATAAACATACCAAGCAAAGGGAAAAGAAAGTCTTCAAGTGGTAGTATTCTTGATGGGTTCTAGTGTCCATCCATATCTGAAACTGGGAAAGTGGCTGAATACTGACAGAGAACATGCAAGAAGTAATGGAGAGCTGAGTCATGCAGAGCTTTGCAGGGCATGGAAAAGGGTGGATTTTATACCGAAAAAGAGGCAAAGCCCTGAAGAGATGTGAGCAAAGTCATAGCACAGAGCAGAGTAGTGGTAGGATCACTCTGTTATGCTGTTTTGAGAGTGTAACCCTATAGTCTTCGTCTTTACTTTTACCAAAGCAAGCAAACAAACAAAACCAAAATAAAAACACTTAGTTGGAGGTGCCCCTGGGTGGCTCAGTCAGTGTCTTGATTTTGGTTTGGGTCAAGATCCCAGGGTCATGGGATCAAGCCCCATGTCAGGGGGCTCTGTATTGACCTTGGAGGCTGCTTAAGATTCTCCTTCTCTCTCTCCTGCCCTTCTTTCCTGGTCATGCTCTCTCTCTCTCTCAAACAAACAAACAAACAACACCCATTACTACAATAATTCAGATAAAGATAGCAGCTTAGGCTGAGATGATAGCAGTGGAGATAACAAGAAGAACTAATATTTTGCATTTGCTGAGGCATCATATGTGGAGTGCAGGAGAAAGAGATTGCTCAAATAAGACTTCAGGGTTTGGCATAAGCAATTAGAAGAATGAAGTTTCCGTTTCCTAAGATGATAAACTCCAAGAAGAAAGGAGGTTTTATAGGGGCCTCATGTGGCGCTGAGTTTTGGATGTGTTAAGTTTCAGATTAGTGTCATACATTCAAGAAAATAAATCATGAACACTGTTGGATGTTCAATTCTGGATCTAATGGGAGACGTCTTGACTGGAGACTGAGATGATATTTAAAATGAAGAGACCTTCTGTAATTACCAAGGGAGTGAATGCTGACAGAAAATAGGCCAGCTCCAAGGATTTATCCCTGGGAAATGACTATGTTTAGAGGTTTCGGAGAAGAAAAGGCACCATGAAATAACAAAAAGAAGGAATGGTCACAGAGGTACAAGAAAAATTAGGGCAGTACAGTGACTTGGTAGCCAAGTGAAAATTTGTTTCAAAAAAAAGATAAGAATCAACTGTATTTTCATGCTGATAGCTCAAGAAACATGAGGACTGAGAATTTACAAGCATGGAACAACATAAGAATCATTAGTGACTTTGGCAGGAGGAGTTTTGCTGGAATTGTGAGAATTAAAGTTAACTAAGTGGGTTGATGACAAAATGAAGGTATGGGGTGATTCAAAGCAGTGACTACAGCCAACTCTTTCAAGAAGATTTTAAACAGGAAGAAAAACAGACATATCTGTAAGGAGAAGTGCTATCTACAGAGGTATTTTGTTTACATGCTTGTTTTTAAGGAAGAATAAAGAGCATGTTTGCCTCCTTTTGTGAATAACTCAAGAGACAAAAGGAATGGATAATTGAAGAGGTATACAGAATTGTTGGAATGATGTGCTTGAGTAAGGGGGAATAGCATCTAGGTTGAGACAGATGGGCTGGCTGTCCTCAGCAGCATGGACAAGACACTCACAGCAACAGGAGAGAAAGTAGAGGGCTACAAATGCAAGTATGAAATAGAGCCGAGTGGAGATTTTCTCTATTTGGTTATGTTTTCTCAATAAAATAAAACGTAAGATCATAAACTGAGAGAAAGGATGTACTGGATGGGGGAGAGGAGTACCAAGGTTATGGAATAATGAGTTACAAAGTGGAAGAGAGAATAAACAAGGAAAACGCCGCGTGACTGCTGGAGGGCCTGCTTGACAAGATGATCAGGGGTCAGCATGGCTGCCAGCATGATCATAGGGATAGTCCTCAAAATAAGCCATTACATTAGATCAGTCTCTTTGACACACTGCATATCATTCTACTTTGTGCATCTCTTCATCTGTTCCCCCCTCCGTGGAATCCCCATGTTCTTCCTTGTATCTACACAAGTTCTGCCTATTATTGAGGGGCTAACCCATGGTTCATATTTTCTCTGAAGTTTTTAGTAACACAACTCTCTGTTTTGTCTCTTTTTCTATTTATATTCATGAGTGGTCTCTACTGACTGAGAACACATACTTAGAGTCATACTGCCTGGATTCAAATGGCAGCTGTAGGACTTTGGAGGAGTTCCTTAACCTCTCTGAGCATGTTTCCCAATCCATGAAACAAACAAAACAAGACACAGGATATACTTCAAGGGGCTTTTGTCAGGAATTCCATGATAAAATGCAGGTACACTATTTGATGTAATGCCTGCTAAGTAGAAAAAGTTCAACAAATATTGACGATTAGTTGTAGATACTACTACAGAATTTATTAATTCATGAATATTAATTGACTCAAGGGGAAAATCTTTCCTTAGTCACTATGTTACATGGCCCATTAGAGACAGGAACTGTGTGCTTTATTTGCTTTTAAATTTCTCAGACCATAGTGGTCAGAAAGGAGACACTGGATGCATGTTTACAAAATTGAATTTTACTTATTAACTTACATTGTAAAGTTTAACTTTATCTTACATAGCATGATGATAGAGTTATTTTAAATTTAATCTTTCCATTTGAATTACTTAGAAAATTAGATAACTCATTAAATATAACCATCTAGCTTCCTATGATATTTTCGTGAAAATGTCTCCATCTATATCTATACTGCATTCATTACTTATAAGGAAAAAGACAAAAAGCCAGAAAGAATGCCTTTCCTCAGGGGAAAAATAAATCAAGACATCACAAATGCAATAAATAAGTATATAGTGGACAATGTATTTATACACATATATTTTTACCCTAAAATCATAAGCATTAAATATATATGTTCCATGTATTTCAAGTTATTTTGATACTTCTAAAAAATTTTACATTGTTTTAATATGTTCTAATGCAACCAAATTACATGGTTATTAAGGTATTAAATATTAAAATTAGAAAACTGGACACAAATTTCTCATTTATATAGCAATTGTCATTAAGAAAGCATATTGGCAAAAAAAAAAAAAAGAAAGCATATTGGCTTCAGCAAGAAGACTTTGCAAGGTCATGAAAATATTAATTATGACATACAGTGAGAATTGTAAGGCATATCCCAACATCTTTCACATCAATAAAATGATGACTTGCTATCATATTTATATTAAACTATACTGATTATGAAATTATATCTTCCTCAGCAATATAACACTGAAAGGTGGCAATAGAAACAATTTAGGCTTTGCTTAAGGCACTGATATGTGTACAAAAAACATGTGTCCATGAGAAAAAATAGCGAAGAAGAATTTCATACAGAAGTCAAATAATAAGATTATTTGAGTAGTAGCAGAAGTTTGTTTTCTTAGGTGAATGAATCTGCAAATATCTGTTAAAAGTTATCTTTACTTTTTAAATTAGATATTTTTTATATGGGAAGTTAAAAACTATATATACATTTTACCACAAAGTTTACTTTTCAGGGGCCAATTTTAGAAATATTAGAATCTCAAAAATTTTAAATTATACTTTACCCAATTATTCTAATACTATACAGATAAGTGTAGCATCAATATCACAAAAGAGAAATAGAAAATGAGAATGTTAATTGGGTTTCTCATTTCTGTTCCACATCTTTTCTTTTTAATTTGAGAAATACTACAACTTTCAGATGCTGCCAAAAACTTTAACTGTAATGATAACAACAGTTTCCACAATACGTTGGTTTATCTAATATGCTCATATGTGGAATTAATTTCACTACTTAGATTAAAATTGGAATTTAGTATGACTGTGTGTGTGTGTAAAATCAGCAATACTACCGATCTTCTAGTCACCTAAATTTGAAACATTACAGGCATCTTTTGGCTCCTCTGTTTTCTTTTTCCTAGTATCCAGTCACCAATTCTGAAATATCATTTCAAAATGTATGTGGAATTATCTCCTTTCCCTCCCCCTAATTTGTTTCAAGTTTAACACACACACACACACACACACACACACACACACACACAGATTACAACTGGAAATTCAGTTACATCCTGAAGCACTCCTGAATTTGGTGTTTATCTTTCCCCTTCATTTTAATTTATTACTACATATTGCTTTATGTTTCTAAGGCAACTATCCTAGACAAGCTCCTTATCTAATAATATCTACATGAATACAATGTCCAACAGGGGCTCCTATTAAAGTTTACCTATCTATGAAATCCTCCATATAAAATGTCAGAAATGCTCCTTCCTCAATATTATTTTCTTCATGTCATGTTTCCCCTCTCACACCTCCTAATCACCTACCAGGACATGTCTAAACAAAGGCAGAGCCATTGTTTTTAAGATTCTTCATCATCCTCCCTACACCAAGGATCTGGAACGGCTAGTTACCACAACCTTCCATTCTGATTGGGCTGTTTCTTCACATGGCCTCATATACTTAACTGTCTAAACTTTATCATCGTTTTCCATTTCTCAATTACCCACAATCTATGCATTTTAAAAATGGGTTGCCTTTATTTAAAAAAAGCTACTGTTAGAATAAAATCTATCAGAATTTATTGATATGAGCTCTGATTTTTAATAAGGATTACAAAAATACACACTTCTGCCATAAGTTACATGAAATGAAAATGTAGGTTAGGAAAAATTAGAAATATAAGAAAATATTAATAGACATAAAATGGGTAACTATAAGCATTTTTAGTGCTACATAATTCAAGTGGGAAAAGTATAAATAAAAGTATAATTACTTTTAAATTATATGATTAAATCATAAGACTGAGTAATATGATTAAATTATTTGATTTTTTAGTTAGAATTTGCAAAATGAAAGAAAAGGTATTTGGTCAGTTTGAATATATAAATTTTAAAAGTATAAATCGAAAAAGAGCCAGGGAACATCCCCAAGTTGAACTATAACCCATATTCTCAACAAGTATTTTCATTGTCTCTGTTCTAAAATTTTTTTTTCCATTTTTAAATTTATTTTTGAGACGCAGAGAGAGACAGCATGAGCAGGGGAGGGTCAGAGAGAGAGGGAGACAAAGAATCTGAAACAGGCTCCAGGTTCTGAGCTAGCTGTCAGCACAGAGCCCGACGCAGGGCTCGAACCGACAAACCGTGAGATCATGACCTGAGCAGAAGCCAGACACTTAACTGACTGAGCCACCCAGGCGCCCCTCGTTATCTCTGTTCCAAAAAAAAATGGCTTGCTTCTCAATGTGCTTTTATTCTTATGCAGAAAGCTTTCTTCTGTCTGTCTAGGCCTGGTTTTATACACATCCATTCCATAAAGTCAGGATTCAAATACACCCACTTATAAAGCTTTCCTTCATCTCACCTCCACACAGTGGTACATCTAAATTCACGCTTCTAGCTACAGATGACCCCCCCAAAACAGGATTGAAATGTGTGGGTCCACCTATACACTGATTTTTAAAATAAATACAGTACAGTAGTGTCAATGTATTATCTCTTCTTGCTGACCCTCTTAGTACCATCTTTTCTACATATAACATATAAAATATGTGTTAATAGACTATTAGTTTTATTGGTAAGGCTTCTGATCAATAGGCAGCTATTACTAGTTAAGTTTTTTGTGGAGTCAAAACTTATATGCAGATTTTTAACTACATGTGGTTTGGTGCCACTAATCCCATGTTGTTCAAAGGGCAATTATACTACAATTCTTTGATAGTTTCTAGTTTGCATGCATAATGTTCTACAATGAAGAACTATCTCTTGATTTTCATAAGTACACAAGTAGATCTTGATAAATGATGAATATATCAAATGATTTAAAAATTCATTTTATAGAAAGATGAGGCTATTCATGAAAACTGAAAATTATATTTGCAACTCTGGGAAGAAAGCATCTATCATTTAAAAAAATGTTCAAAAACAAGGTTGGAAGTCTCACAGTTCCTGACGTTAAAACTTATTACAAATCTACAGTAATCAAAAACAGTCTGTTACTGGCATAAAAGCAGAAATATAGATTAATCAAACAGAATAGAAGGCTCATAAATAATCCCTTACATATACAGTCAAGTGCTCTTCAACAAGGGCGCCAAGACAATGCAATGGGGACAGTATGTTTTTTTTAAGAAATTATATTGGTAAAACTGTATTGGATACCTACCTTACACCATATAGAATAGTTCAATGAAAATAAATCAAAGACCTAAATACAGAAGCTAAAAGTATAAAACTCTTTAAAAAAACATAGGGAAAAGCATAGGTAAAAACAGATAAACTTGACTAAATCAAAAGTTAAAACCTCTGTTTTTGATCAAAAAATGAAAGCAACAAGTGAAATGCACCCTACAAAACAGGAAAATTTATTTGCAAATCACAAATCTGTAAGGAGTTAATATCTAAAATGTATAAAGAACTCCTACAATTCAACAGCAAGAAAACAAAAAACAAAAACAATCCAATTAAAACACGGGCAAATGACCTGAATAGATATTTCTTCAAAGGAAATATACAAATGATTGAAAAGCACGTGAAAAGATCTTCAACATCACTAATCAATTAAAACTACAAGATACCATCCTCCCATCTATCTGTTAGGATGGCTAGTCTAAAAAGAAAAGAAAAAGGAAAGAAAAGAAATCCAGGAAAGAAAGGAAAGGAAAAGAGAAAGAAAAAGAAAACAAAAAGTGTTGGCAAAGATAAAGAGAAACTCGAACCCTGTGCACTGGTATAACTAGTGCTATGGCAAACAGTAAAGTGTTTCCCCCTAAAATTAAAAATTGCATCAGCATATGAATAAGCAATTCCACTTCTGATTGTATAGCCAAAAGAATTGAAAACAGAGCCTCAAAGAGAGTTTGTAAACCCAAATTCACTGAAGGATTATTCACAGTAGCCAAAAGGTGAAAGCAACCCTCATGTCCATCCACAGATGTGGATAAAAGTGGTACGTATTCAGAACAAAATACTATTTAGCCTTAAAAAGCTAGGAGATTCTAACACACACTGTCAACATGGATGAACCTTGAGGACATTCAGCTAAGTGAAACAAGTCAGTTATAAAAAGACAAATGCCACATAATTGCAATTATATGAAGTATCAAGAGTAGTTAAATTCTTAGAGACAGAAATTTGAATGGTGTTTGCCAGGGGCCAGGGATAGGAGGAAATGTGGTATACTTGTTTAATGGATATACAGTTTTAATTTTGCAAGATGAAAAGTCTTCGTGACACTGGGTGCACAACGATGGGTATATGCTTACAGAGGAGGGAAAACAAACAAATAATAAAACAAAAAACATTTTTTTCTCTACCCTCTTGTTTTAAGAACATGAAGCCTGCATATTAAATTGACAAATGAAAGCATAACAGTAGAAAAGGAATATCAATTTTATTTGACATTAATATTTTTGGTTTTTATGTGTACGAAGGTCTTCACAGAAAATTAGTGAATACCCAAAGAAGTGGTTAAACTTTGGAGCTTATATATCATTTTAACAAAAGGTGATAAATTGTAGAAAAGTGACAGGACAAAAAACAAAACAAGACAAAAGAAAGTGTTTGTGTCCCCAGGGGTGATAAATTGTGGGAAAGCAAACATGTGGGAGAAACTAATAGCAGATAAGGGTTAGTTAGTAAGGTTTAGTTAATGCGTAGTCATGGCTATTCAGGGATAACTCTGACTACAGTGTGAAGGGTTGTTATTCCCTTCCTGGTTCAAGAGACAGGGACATCTGAGAAATGGAAATGCATGCTTTGCTTTTAGGCAGAGGGAAGTCGAAGAGAGCTTTTCCTGTGTCTGCCTTTTCTCAGTTGCCTTCAACTTAAAATAAGCTTTATTTTAAGCTTATCAAAGTGGTATTTTAGCTTTTGTATGGACTACAAATAAAACTCAGGGCAATTTACAGTTTGGAAAAAAAATGGTCTGGTGTGGGGTGACATATTCTGATCCCCTCCTTCGTAACACTACTAAAATGTACACTTAAGAGCAGCCAAGACAGTACCTTTTATACTACGTATATTTTATTATAATTAAAGAAATCCAAAGTAATAGTGTCAAAAAATTAAATAAAGGGAGTGTTGAGGGGTAGGTCAAGTGTAAACTGGGTTATGGCATATGCTTTTTGCCTACAGTGGTACACAACTGTGTCCCTGAGAACATACCTAAAAATATTTTACTCCACTTTCTTATTTGAAAGGAAAGTTATGGTATAACAATATTAACCCAGAGATAATAATAATACTTATCATCTCCATTTTCATCAAATATACATGTATCGAAGTACATACATAAATACAGAGACAAACATACTTACACACCACTTTTAATCTGGTTAGTAAAATTAATTGCACACATGAGCACATTACATAAATCAAATATCATATAAATTATTATTATTACCAGAATTTTTGTCAGCATATGAAAGTTATAGTAATTCTCAAATGAAAAAGAAAAGATGTGGAACAGAGATCAGAAATCCAATTAATATTCTCATTTTCCATTTCTCCTTTGTGCAATCAATGCCACACTTGTCAGATTTTAATTCATGGGAAAAGCAATCCATATATATGGACAGACACTCATGAGACTGAAACAGAAAAAATATATACTACGGTTTATTTTTGTTTTATATAGTAAATAAACTCGTTGTCCTTTGAGGGCATCTTATTCAGAATTTGTATGCTGCAGCTCTTCTGCTAATAATGCAAGACTGCTAGAGTCTTTTTCTCTTTATCAGCTTGCTTGTGTGCATACATAAGAAGCAGTTATTTGGTCTAGGATATAAATAGCTGAAATAAATCTATTTCCTCATTTTTCCCTGATGAAATATATTTAAATGCCAGCTGCATTATAACCTTCAAACAACTCAATACCAGAACTTGAAGTGCTATTAATGCCTGAATAGAAGTAAATGCTAAAGAACCTTAGCATTTTGTTTTAATTGCCAATAGTTTTTTTAAATAAATATTCATCCAACAATTACTGTTAATTTCTTATTCAAAAATAAATGCCGAGTAAAGGGAAAAGAGGACTGACTAAAAAGTTCCCTCACTTAGTCCAAAAACGGATCCCAGGGCATAAGAGAATTCCATAGAATAATAATAATCATAATAATAAATATAAAACCTCACCAGGAGCTCAGGACAATCTTATACTCTCTGTTATTTTTGCAATTATAGGTATCTCATACAATATCATTAATTAGTTGTTTATGTAAACATATCCCCTTTACCTCCTCACAGTCAGGGGCTGTTATATATATCATTTATTTTGTTCTTAAAGCTAAGCTTGTATTAGGTAAATGACAGGGATTGGTTGGTTGGTTGACTCTTTGGCTTAATCCGTGAAAGGAAACTGGGGCTTAGAAAATTCATGTCTTGCCCGAGGTCTAATAGTGAGCCATACAGCCAGATCTTAAACTTACGGTTTTGGCTCCAAAGCTAGAGATTTTGTCTCCGTAGCTGAGATTTTTCCCACTTACTTGAAAAATCTCTCTCCACAGTTGGCTTTTCCTTCCCATATTAGTTTTGCATATAATGGAAGAGAGTTACGAACCTACCTCAGTGATTATGATCAGAGTCATGTTTTCTCTACTTCTAGGACAGCCTACAGGCATGAGGTGACATTGACTACTGATGCCTAAGCAAACTAAAATATGATTTTTACTGGCATTCATTGGATATGCAATTCAAACATTATTTTCAAAAGTAATGCAAATGCAAATACACACGCGTGCGCGCACACACACCCCCCTATACATGTGCGTAATTATTATTCCTTTGCTTTTCAGTCTTTCTGGTGTTTTACATATCCATAGATTCATTACAGCTCTAGCATCGACTGTTCCAGGGATCCAGTAACTATTCAATATCTCTGTGTATTAATAATAAATTGTAATATTTAGGTGCTTAAAGTCCATCAACTTACTCAAATGTGAGTGTCTCAAAGAGGCTTTTCCTCACTTCTCTATCCTCCACACCTTGACCATTCTTAATCTTTTATTGATTGTAAATTCAATGAAGGAGGGGCTTAGTTTTGTTCACTGCTATATCCCAGGCACACAGAACAGTATTTGGCACATATTAACATACTAAGTGCTCACAGAAAGTGCATTTAGTGTCTCTAAATGGAATTTTTTATTTGGTAACTCTCTCCAGATATTAACATAAAAATCCTATGTTAAAAAACAAATGATGTCCATTTACTGGCTTTCTGGAAACAGAAATTTTTAGCCCTGTTCTTATATCCAAATTATATAAATTTAAAAAAATATTAGAACCATAATTTTTAAAATGTTTATTTATTTTTGAGAGAGAGAGAGGGAGATAGTGTGAGTGGGGGAGGGGCAGAGAGAGGGAGACATAGAATCCAAAGCAGGCTCCAAGCTCCAAGCTGTCTGCACAGAGCCTGATGTGGGGCTCAAACTCATGAACCTTGAGATCATGACCTGAGCTGATGTCAGACACTTAACCCACTGAGTTCCTTAGAACCATAATTGTTGAGAAACATTGTAGCAAATTCCTAATGGTGACCATTAACATATTAAGTTAATATTCATTTTCCTCAAAATTCTGAATGAGTTAGAATTTTATGACCTTTCACTTTTTTATTGGGAGGATGGCCAAAGGAGAGAGGGGCACAGCAGCTGACAGTTATTTATATTTATATAAATATATGTTTTCAATTTATAAATAAAAAGTTTTATTTATGAAAAGCTTATTTATGTATATATGCAAAAAGAATCCCAGAAATGGAGGGACTTCAAGAAAGTAAGAAATTTAGTAAGGTCTTCAGCCTTATCTGCACTTAAAATATCCTATTACCATGATTATTAATTATTATTAATACTAACATTTTATTTGTTCAAGTAATTAGAATATATATAAATGAATTACACATATTAATATTTTAAGTACATCCAATAAATAAGTAACTTAATGTAAATATTCAAACATCACCAGGACTGGAATTTCCAAAAGTTTCCTCTAATGTGTCCTGCTGTTTCATTACAATTACTTCCAAAAAAAAAAAAAAAACATTTTCATCTAGTCTCTTCTCTGTGAAAACATTGGATATTTACTTAATTTTTTGCTCTGTACATATCTTCAAATATTTGTAGATGGATATTAAAAGCAAGCACAACATTAAACTATTAGGATAATCTCTGAATTCAGTCAGGCAAGTTTAAGGATATATTCTAGTAAAATATGCTGAGATATTTGAATGAATTCGCTGCTTGTATTGTTCAGATACTTTGTAAGTAGATATCAATTCAAGCTTTCCACTAAAATAAATTAAGTTCTTTTTAAAAATGGTTTCTCAATACCAATTTTGTACACCTTTATATAATTTATCACCCATCACTAGACTACTTTAATGTGTTCATATCTCTTTAAGATATACTCAGATATTGAACTATAACTAATACCAAAATTGAAAAAAAATATGTTTTCAACATTAAATGGGATTGACAGATTTTCACATCTTTTAACTTAACAGTTTGGATACGTGACTCATGATGCGTTTTTCAACATTAGTCTTTCCCAGTCACACAACTGAGTCATTCAACATGACTTGCAAATATCTGCAATAAGCCTTACATACATTTTATGATTTGTCTAGAAAGTTTGGATGGCATTTATGTTTTCTTACTGATAGCATACATTATGGTGCTACATAAAAATAAAAAAGTATTTATTTCATGAATATTATTTCACAGAGTATTTTAAAAATCTCAAAATTGAAGCAATAATAATCACAGTAAGCAGGAGATGGTTCAAGATGGTGACACAAAAGACCCTCAGCTTACTTCCTCCCACAGACACACCAATCTACAGCTCCATCTAGATCAATTCCCTCTATAAAAAGACCTGAAAACTAGCTGGTCAGCTTCTCCACAACAAAGGATAATGGGGTTACATTAAGATGGGTAGGAGAGGCAGAGGCTTTGGTCTCACCAAAATCCTCACCCCAGCATAGCAACCCACAATCAGCAGTCCACAATCTGGTCATAATCAGATTTCACAAATACAGAGTTTCTCCCTGAAGAGGTTCAGGCTCCACACCAGGCATCCGGGCCCTTGTGACCTGTACTGAAGAGCCAAAGTCCTAGAATGGCGGGCTTTGAAAACCAATATAAGTGGGCCCAGAAACCCCAAAGGGATGTAGGACTCTGAGAATCTACACTTAAAGGGATCACGTGTATACTCAGGCACCCCGGGACCCAGTGCAAAACCAGCAGTTTGAACATCACTATACTATATGTGAAAGAGATTCATTTGCTCATCTTAAAGTGTCTGCTGGAGAGGCAGGAGGCTGTTGGGACTCTGGAGATGGAGAGGCTAGTGAGTACCATCTGGGGGCTCTCATTCTACGTAGAAGTGTCAGTGATCATGGAGGTCATTTTTTACACGTTCCTTCTATCTTGCTGGTGCCAGAGAGAATGTCTTAACCCTGCACTCTCAGTGGCTTTGCTTCAGCTGGGAGGTGCATCCCACCCCAGAGCTCTCCTAGACCCACTGAAGCCGGCAGGCCTGCCTGGGCCCAGCACTACCCACAGCACCACCAAAACTAGTGGGAACGCCATAGCCCATGATCTCCATTGCTTCATTAAAGGTGGCTGGTGTGCGTTGTCCATACAGGGGACACCTCTTGGGTGCTGATCTATGTTGGCTAAGAGGGGTTGCATTTCTGGGCCCCATAGTACTGAAACAATTGAAGAGGCAGTTTTTGGCAGGCTAATAACCCAAGGGCACAGTAGAGACAGAAGACTGAAACACCCAAATCTTCTGTGAAAAAGCCTACTTGCTTGTCCTGGAATTTTAGTCTGAGGGGCAGGCTGCTGGCTCAGCAGATATCTACAGAGGGTATAGAGTTGCTCTTCGGGAACACAGGTCGGGGGATGCCATCTTTGTGCTCTCCGGTGACTTTGCTACAGCCAGCTAGATCCTCCCAGAAAGAAGTTTATACAATCATTAGGAGTTTCGATTTTTGCAAATGTTGCCAAGGAAATACCTCCCAATCTGGAGGCCAGCAGGGTGTGTAACTGTAGTTCCTTGTAGTTCCTGTATAAACTAACATACTTCAAAAGCTGCTACTGGAGGGTGTGGTTTTCAATCAGCCTTAAACTAGGGCCTAAGATCTCTCCCTCTGAAACAATGACAGGTCTTGATACAACCTCAAAAAGAGGGACTTATCAAGAGTAAATCAGGCTATTTAGACAATTTCAAAGGTTCAAGAGACAACCAAGAGCTAGGGCAAGGCTGACGGAGAAGATTCATCTATTATATAAAGCCAATCCTTCAAGACTGGAAGAGGTAAGTGTTTCTCCTACTACATGGGCACAAACACAAAGAATCAAGGAAAATGATGAAACAGATAAATAAGTTCCAAATAAAAGAAAAAGACTTTAGGGAAAAAGACTTAATGAAAGGAAGATAAGTAATTTACCTGATAAAGAATTCAATGTAATGATATAACGATGTTCAGTGAACCAGGAGACATAGTGAGAACTTTGACAAAGAGATAGAAAATATAAGAAAGTACTAAACAGAAGTCACAGAGCTGAAGAATGAAACAACTGGACTAAAAGTACATAAGAGTGTCTCAATAACAGACTAGATGAAGTAGAAAAAGGATTATTGATCTGGAAGACAGGGTGGAACTCACCAAAGCAGAGTAGCAAAAAGAAAAATTTAGAAAAGTGAAGATAGCTTAAGAGGCCAAGAGGATAACATCAAATAATACATTTACATTATAGGGGTCTCAGAAGGAGAATAAAGAGAGAAAGGGGAAGAAAACTTATCTGAAGAAATAATAGCTGAAAACTTCTCTAACCTGGGGAATAAAAAAGATATCCAGATTCAGGAAATCCAATGAGTTCTAAATAAAATGAACTGGAAGAAATCAATACCAGACACATTATAGTTAAAATAACAAAAGTTAAAGATAAAAAAATCTTAAATGCCACAAGAGAAGAAAAAAGGACTTGATATACATGAGAGAACCTTACCCCCCCCACCCCCAATATAAAACTATCAGCAGATTTTTCACCAGTACCTTTGCAGGCCGGAAGAGAGGCAGGATATACTTAAAAAGCTGAAAGGAAGATAAACTTCCAACCACAAATATTCTATTTAGCAAGATTATCATTAGCAGAAAGATAGTTTTCCAACAAGCAAAAGCTAAGGGAGTTCCTCACCACTATAGGAGCCTGATGAGAAATGTTAAAGGGATTTCTTTAAGTTGAAAAGAAAGAACACTAATGAGAACAAGGAAACAAATAAAAGTAAAAATCTTGATGGTAAAGATAAGTATATAGGAAAGGTAGTGGATTAAGCTAATAAAGATAGCATGGTGGTTAAAAGGTAAAAGTAGTATAAACAACTATAATTAGTTAAGGGATACACAAAAGAAAAAGATGCAAATTAAGTTTTCATGAAAATAAGAAGTTTGACATGAAAATGAAAAATGCATGTGTGGGCCAGCAGTAAAAATGTAGCTTTAGAATATGTTCAGACTTACCTCATTGTCAACTTAAAATAGATTATTGATTATATAGGCAGTTATATGTAAGCCTTATGGTAATCACAAATCCAAAACCTTAGAAGATATATGAAAGATAGTGAGAAAAGAATCTAAGCATAACTTTAAAGAGTTATGAAACCATAAGGGAAGAGAGAAAAAGAAGAAAAAAAGGAAAACCTCAAAACTGCAAGACAGAAAACAATTAACAAAATGGAAATTAGTATGTACCTATCAATTCTTACTTTAATGTAAATGGACTAAATTTTCAATGAAAAACCACAGACTGTCTGAATGGATTAAAATAAACAAAGAAATAAATAAGACCCATCTATATGCTAACTATAAGAAACTCACTTCAGATGTAGGAATGTACACAGACTGAAAGTCAAGGGGTGGAAAAAGATGTTTCATGCAAATGGAAATCAAAAGAAAGCTGCGGTACATACACTTAGACAAAACAGATTGTTTGATTGACTGATTGATATTTTAGAGAAAGAGAGATAGCATAAGTGAAGCAAGGGGTGGAGGGAGAGAGAAACAGAGAAAGAAAGAGAGAGAGAAGGAATATCATAAACAAACTCCATGCTCAGCACAGAGCCTGGTGTGCGGCTCAATCACACCACTCTGGGATCATGACCTGAGAAGAAATCAAGTGTCAGTCACTTAACTGAATGAACCACCCAGGCACCTCCACACAAAGTAGATTTTAAAACAAAGACTATAATAAAAAGACAAAGAAGGGTATTACATAATGATAAAGGATCAATCCAACAAGAAGATACAACATTTATAAATACCTATGTACCCAATAGAGAATGCACCTAAATATAAAGAGCACATATTAACAAACCTAAAAAGAGAAATACAGCAATGCAGTAAGCGTAGGGCTTTTAGTGCCTTACTTATATCAATGGACAGACTATCCAAAAAGAAAATTAATGAGGAAATATTGGCTTTAAACTACACATTAGACTATATGGACTCCATAACATTCTACCCAAAACAGCAAAATACACATTGTCAGATGCACATGGATAGATCTCCAGGATAGAGTCTATGTTAGACCACCAAATAAGTCTAAATATATTTAACAAGACTAAAATAATATCAAGCTCCTTTCCCAACCACTCTGGTCTGAAAGTAGAAGATTGAAAAAAAAATTTTAAGTATATGGAGATTTGGGGCCCCTGCGTGGCTCAGTTGGTTAAATGACCAACTTTTGATTTTGACTCAATCATGATCTCAAGGTTTGTGAGATCAAGTCCCATGTCAGGCTCTGCTTGGGATTCTCTCTCTCCTTCTTTCACTGCCCCTTCCTCCTCTCTCAAAATAAATAAAACTTTAAAAAAATATATGTGGAGATAAAACAACATACTACTAAACTACTAATGTGTCAGTGAAGAAATCAAAAGAGAACTAAAACAAACAAACAAATCTTGGAGGAAGTAAATGGAAATATTTCAAAATCTACGGGATGCAGCAAAAGCAGTTCTAAAAAGGAAGTTCATAGTGACACAGGCCTACATCAATAAATGAAAAATCTCAAACAGTCTAGTTGTACACAAAACAGAGCTAAGAAAAGAAGAACAAACAAAGCATAAGTTTAGAACAAGGAAGGAAATAGTAAAGATCAGAGCAAAAACAAGTGAAATAAACACTAAAAGGCAGTAGAAAACAGCAGTGAAAGAGTCAGTTCTTTAAAAAGGTAAACAAAATTGATAGACTCACCACCAACAACAAAAAGAGAGGAACCAAATAAATAAAAAAGAAATGAAAGAGCACAAGTTACAATGATACCACAGAAATATAAAGGATTAAAAGAGATTACTATGAACAATAATACACCACCAGATTGGACAACCTAGAAAAGATGAATAAATTCCTGAAACATACAACTTTCCAAGACTGAATCATGAAGAAACAAAATTTAAATAGACCAATTACTAGTAAGGAGATTGAATTAATAATCAAAAACTCTCCAACAAATGAAAGTCCAAGACCAGATGGCTTCACTAGTGTTTTCTACTAAACATTTAGAATTTTAATATTATCCTTCTCAAATACTTTCCAAAAAAACTGAGGAGGAATGATTACGTCCAAATTCATTTTACAGGGCCAGCATTACCCTAAGACAAAAGCCAGATAAGAACACCACAAAAAAGAAAATTATAGGCCAACACCCCAGATGTGCATAAATGCAAAAATCCTCAATAATTATTAGCAAACCCAATTCAATATAAAAAGGATTATGCATAATGACTAAGTAGGATTTATTCTTGGGATGCAAGGATGCTTCAACTGCAAATTAATCAATATGACACACCAATTAACAAAATAAGGGATAAAAATCACACAACCATCTCATAGATGCAGAAAAAACATTTGACAAAATTAAATATGCAGTTAAAATAAAAAATCTCAAAAGAGTTGGTACAGAGTGAACATACCTCAACATATAAAAGATAATATATGACAAGCTCATAGCGAATAGTCAGTGGTGAAAACTGCTCCTCTATATCATGAAAATGACAAAAATTCCCATTCTCACCACTTTTATTCCACATAGGACTGGAACTCCTAACCAAAGCAATTAGAAAAGAAGGAGGAGGAGGGGAAGAGGAGAAAGGAAGGAGGGGAGGAGGGGTGGGAGATGGGGGAAAAGGAAGAAGCGAAGGAATAGGGGGAGGAAGATGAATACATTACTCAAAGTGATCTACAGATTTAATGCAAGCCCTGTTCAAAACTACACAGAAACAGAACACACAATCCTAAAATTTGTATGGAACCACAAAAGATCGCAAAGAGCCAAAGCAATATTTGGAAAGAAGAAATAAGCTGGAGGTATCATGCTCCCTGATTTCAAAGTATATTACAAAGTTTTAGTAATCAAACAATATGGTATTGGCATAAAAACAGACCCAGAAATCAATGGAACAGCATAGGGAACCCCCAAATAAATCCATGCACATAGTGGTCAATTAATTTACAACATTTCATTTTGTTTATGGTTTTCTTTGCAGTGCAGAAAGAAGGCAAAAAGAAGGCAAGAACATAAATTGAAGAAAAGACAAATGGCGTTAGAAAAATCTGACAGAAACAAGCAACAGAATGAAATTAGACCACTATCTTATACCATACACACAAATTAACTCAAAATGGATTAAAGGCCTGAAACCATAAAACTCTTAGAAGAGAACAGAGGAAGTCAGCTACTTGACATCTATCTTGGTGATGATATTTTGGATCTGGTTCCAAAGTCAAAAACAAGAAAAGTAAAAATAAACAAGTCTGACTGTAACAAAATAAATTTGTTCTGCACTGCAAAGAAAACCATAAACAAAATGAAATGCCCATCTACTGAATGAATGAAGATATTTGAAAATCACATATATGATCGGGGTTAATATTCAAAATATATAAAGAATTCATAAAACTCAGCAACAATAAAACAAATAATCCAATTTAAAAATGAGCAGAGGATATGTACACACATTTTCCCCAAGATGACATACAGATGGCCAGGAGGCACATGAAAACAAGTCTAATACCACTAAATCAATGGAAATCAAAACCTCAATGAGACATCACCTCACACCTGTCAGAATGGCTAATATTAAAAAGACAAGAAATAAGTGTTGGCAAAATGCACAGAAAAAAAAAAAAAGAGAGAGTCTTGTGCACTGTTGGTGGGAATACAAATTGGTGGAGCCATTATGGAAAACAGTATGAAGTTTCCTTAAAATATTAAAGGTAGGAATACCATTTGATCCAGAAATTTCTTTTCTGAGTATTTACCCAAAGAAGACAGAAACACAAATCTGAAGTCACATATGCACCCTTATATTCATTGCAGCATTATTTGCAATAGCCAAGGTATGGAAATATCCCAAGTTTTCATCAATGGATAAATGAATAAAGAAGTGGTATATATACAATGGAATACCCAGCCATTAAAAATCATTAAATTTTGCCATTTGCAACGACATGGATGGACCTGGAGGGTATAATGTTGAGTAAAATAAGTCAGGTAGAAAAAGAAACGTATTGTGTGTTTTCACCTACAGAGAGAATCTAAGAAACAAAACAAAGTGAGACAGAGAACAGACTGGCTACAAGAGGGGAGGATGTTTGGGGGCTGGGAGAAATGGGTGAGTGAGGTCAAGAGGTACAGACTTCCGGTTATAAAATAAGTAAGTCATGGGGATATAATGTACAGCATGATGACTACTGTCAATACTACAATGTTGTAATAATAGGATGAGAAGATAAATCTTAAAAGTGTTCATCACAAGAAAAAAAACACTGTGTGGTGAGGGATGTTAACTACACCGATTGCGGTGATCATTTCACAGCATACACAAATATAAAATCACTATGTTGTATACCCGAAACAATTATAATCTTATACATCAATAACACCTTGACTTAAAAAGAGGCTCATGGTGTTTAGAAATTCTTGTAATAATGATGTGTCTAACTCACACACACACACACACAAAATAAATAAAAACAACCACAGTGAATACTGTATTTTGTATAATATTTACAGTAATCCATTTGAATTACCCATTTTAAATAGTTGAATTTTTCCATGTTTTAAGGCATAATTACTCAAGCACTTAATTTAATAAGTGATTCATAAAAGAAGAAATGCCATTGACCACAAATATTTTAAATGATACTCAATGAATATTTTTCCTTCTCCTTTTTTTTTTAAATTGACAGCTCTGTCCTAAAGCAGTTGTTAAGTATGCCAGATCTGATATAAAATTTACATTCTGATAATTGAAAGTAAAGATTTCTTAAAAGTTTGAAATAGTGTTTATATGTTTTTCCTGAAAAGGTATCACCTTCATCCATTATAACACAGTATATAAAACAAAGTAAGGAATGCATAAATATTATGGTATAAGCTTAGCATCTAAAATGTTTCAAAATTATTTAGAAGAATAAGCTTACTGTATGTCTTTAAAAATACAAATGTGTCTATGTACAAACAAATATACAAATATAGACATAACTACCTGTAAAATGCTATAGGTCTTTGAAATGCACAAATGTAACTTTCAATGTGTTAGGCATTTGGTTGAGACCAAAAATTTCCATAATACATAGTTATTTATGGGTTTTTTTGAGAGAGACATTTCAAAAGCAAACAAGGAAGTACAAAACGAGTACTTAGCTATCAAATGAACCTTCTGACAATCTAGCCCGACCATCTCAATGAGATTTGGTGACTTCACTTTGGTCTTTTTTGAAGTAATTTAGAAAGGAAAAAAATGAGATTTAATAAATATGATGTTAAGATTGCTATATTACTAATGTAATACAACCCATTATAGGTGGCAAACTTTATTTGCATTAACTGTGATTTTATTTTATATGGAGAAAGTCATTAGATGCCTTAAAGAACAACTTCTGTTTACATAGAAATGTGTTCTGCAACATATTTGTAAACTTGGATATTTTCTAATGTCTCAGAACCTATAGTCCTAATGTCTAAGGACTATATTATCAGATGACAATACTGCCACTAAATATTCTGATTTTTATTACACCAATTTAAAATATGCTCAACTATCTAGAGCATGACTTCCAGTTAATCACAAACAAGTGGAGTTTTTCAACATCATTTTGCATGCAGTATTATTATTTCCAAGTGAATATTTCTTCCATGGCTGATAACTGAGTATTCTAATTATAAATAATACCATAAATTGCTGGAATCCATAATAAATAATGTTTAAAAGGTCAAAGAATCATACAGGCAATTGGCCATTTTTACACTGGAAATAGCAAAGGATGTAATTTTCAAAAATGAAGTATAAGAGCTTTCTAAGCAGGCAAGCACATAACCTTTCAAAATTCCTGTTTACTCAGTATTTGGCAAGATAGAGCAAAGCAAAACAAAAAAGCATATCATGAAGAGAAACCTGTTAGATTTGTGTATCCCGCGATGTCTTTGTAAGTAAAATATTCTGCTCTGCTAGAGAAGAAACTGGTTTATATTTCACATCATATGCAATGCACAGTACCTTACCACTACAGCACAGGTATTCCAAAACAGAGTTCTAGAAGTTCTAAGCTACTGTGAGATATGGAGGTTACTAATGTATAAGAAGATATAACACATATAAACTCACCCTTCTAATCTTACATCCGGTAGACTTCTGTTAAGGGCAATCAAATCACTGGCCATAAGGTTAAACTGATTGATTTTAAATAGTTCTTTCATTTTCTCCTGGTCATCTTTAGGAATCAGCACAGCCTTTCCCATTTCTCCTGGCCCTTCTTGGTTTCTTGAAATAACAGCTGTAAGACATACACAGGTACACACACACATACAAACACACAGATAATGAACTGAATAAATAAACTCATGTGTTGATTCGAGTCTGAAGCCTATTATTTATATACTGGCTTAATAATATGATCATCAAGTCTTTATTGCTTACTTACAAACCATACACTACGCTAATGAAGCAACATATTTTAATTCATTATCTCAGTGCTGCATGCTGTCTTTTAAATCTAGACTTATGATACAATCTGGCTAGTCATTAAGACTTGATAGTTAAGCAATACAAAACACCAAAATTTAAAACTTCTTTGTCATAGTTTTTAATATAAAATTATTAGAGAAGGGATGAACTTGGGCACGAGGCAGACCAAAACGAGCAAAAAAAAAAGAGGATTTTTGAAAATATACCAAGATAAATTTGTGTTCGCATCCATTTTGGTGGTCTGCTATCTGACATATCTACTGCCACTACATCTTTATAAAAGTAAGCCAGGTCTAGAATATTTCGTCCCAAACGCAATTTGATTTCTCTGTCAAAGCATTTTCAAAAAGTAAGAAAACTTTCACAGTAGTGACATATAATTTCAAATGCCAAGTTAGAGTCAGACACAACGTGCTCCATAACTGGAACTTCACAACAATATTCTAGGCTCACTGTTTATTAAGAGAACTCAGGGGGCACCTGCATAGCTCAGTCGGTTAATTGTCCCACTTCAGCTCAGGTCATGATCTCACAGTTTTTAAGTCCAAGTTCGCGTAGGGCTCTGTGCTGACAGTTCAGAGCCTGTAGCCTGCTTCAGATTCTGTGTCTCCCTCTCTCTCTCTGTCCCTCCCCCACTCACACTCATCTCTCTCTGTCTCTCAGAAACAAATAAGTATTTAAAAAATTATTAAGAGAACAGGATTCCACATACAGGCTAATGTTTTGGTCATACTCTTCAAGATATCACTACACTAACGTTCCTTCTTGCTCCAAAATGCATGCTTCAATGTGTGTGTGTGTGTGTGTGTGTGTGTGTGTGTGTGTGTGTGTGTGTGTCTGTCTGTCTGTTTGCACATATATGTATGTATGTATGTAAAAATGTAATAAGAAAAAGTTCTAGTCAATCCTAATGTAACCTTAATTTGCTCTTTATAAATGATGTTAAATTAAGTTAAAATCAAAGGAAGGCTGATCTTGACTCTTCCAATATATTGCCATATAATAGCTCCTAACACATTAATCTTACTGAAATTGGTTCCCTCATTACTTAAAAAGGCATATGTTTGGATCCAGACTACCTTTAAAAGTATAAAAACTATAAAAGATATAAAGCCTATGAAAATAATTTATAAATGATAACCTTTCATAAAAATATAATTTCAAATAACAGAATAGGATTGAAATCTAGAACATAAGGGAATGTTTGACTTGACATTCATAGATATATCAAGCTGGATATTACTAGTTCTAATATACAGTTGAATCACCAAGTTTAATATTCTCTTTGAAAGGTTACCTGAGTGGAATGGCATGAATCAGACTATAAAAGAGAAGAGGCATTGCAAAGAACCTTCGGATATGGGTACCAAGAAGGTGATAAGCCTGGAAATCCTTTGATATACAGAAAAATAGTAACAATTGAGAAAATTTTAAATGAAAAGGATATATGTTTCAACCTCAAACTATTTTAAAATCTGTCATTTTAAAATAGTTTATAAAGAGTCTCATTCATTTAATGAAGCAAAAATAGAAGTGATGACAGGAATTTTACAAAGAAGCACATTTTATTTAAGATATATAATTCTAATAGTAGTACTTTGGGAGTTAGTAAGCTTATTATCTCTAACATCGGATTAAGTTGGTAGGGTTGGTATTCAATGAATTTCGGCTCTTTCTGAGATGCTGGACTTGGGTAAGTATTGAGGTATCTTCCATTTCTAGGATTTCTTCTTTAAGTATTGATTCCACAAAAAGTGTGAAAAATAAATTTCTGTAAAAAATAAAGTTCTGTAGTTTCAAATAAAGAATATAATCATATATATTAATTTATTTCTGATCATTTTTTTGACTTTTGGATACACTAAGGAATGATTTTAAAAGAATAAAATATGTCAAAAATATGATAGAGAAAACAATTAAGTGCCCCATTGTTCCACTTCCCAGACATAATCACTGTTAACATGTTGGTTCATATTCTTTTCCTCTTTTTCCCTTGGTTGATATAAAGTAGCAAAATATATTACTGTGTCTTTTCACCCACAAGGAATAATATTATTAAATTTTTTATTTTTTCAGGTAGCCTGGGTGGCTCAGTTGGTTAAGTGTCTGACTTTGGCTCAGGTCATGCATGATCTCAGGCGCACGTCATGATTTCATGGTTTGTGAGTCCGAGTCCCACGTGGGGCTCTGTGTTGAAAGCTCAGAGTCTGGAGCCTACTTTGGATTCTGTGTTTCATTCTCTCTCTGTCCCTCCCGCACTTGTGCTCAATCTCTGTCTTTCAAAAATAAATAAATGGAATTTAAAAAAAATTTTTTCAAAGTAGTTCTTGTCTTTACTTCCATGTCAATTGATCTTCTTCTTAGTAACTATGTTGTATTCTATTCAGTGAACCTAAGTTTATTAGGTTGATGAATAATGGGACTCTTTTCAAATATTTACTATTATAAAGGATGCTACATAATTTTTATAACAATATTGTCATCACAACAAGGAGTAAAAACATCTTTTAAGGTCTTACACCCTTTGTTACACAGTTATAGATATCATTTCACTTAATACTCAAAGGACAAGGAAATCTAGACATGCTATGTACCTTGCCCATGTTCCCATATCTAGAAAGTAATGAAGTGGTGATTTCAACTCAGGTATGTTTGATTCTAGAGCCAAAGCTCATCACTCAGCAAATACTTTTGTACATACATTGTTGCATGCTTGTGTTACTATGCATGCATGGTGCATTTACAAACAAAATTGCTGAGTCAAAAATATGCAATATTTGAACTTAAACATGTAATTTCAAATTGACCTCCAAAAGGTTACCAATTGGCACTCCCGGTTGCAGAAAATCAGAGTACTACTTTCTCCATAATGTTGCCAGCATTGTGTAGTATCTTTTCCCTCAAGTGTTAGGCAAAATATTATATCTTAGTGTTGTTTCAATTTGCATTTCTTTAATAATTCACTGTTTTAGTAATAACACGTATATATTTAAATACCATTGCTGTCACCAGCTGTTGGATTATAGCTCATATATGGCCTACCATCTCTGATTTAGAGAAATGGCATAAAATTCTCAAGAAAGTCTTTTTTTGTTTGTTTTCAATGTAATACATTTTCATTTTCTTTATCATCATATATACCCAAACTTTTTATTTTGTTTCCATCCTTACTACCTTTGGAATTCCTTTCTGAGTTGAATATAACCAGGTACCATGCTACCAGAGGGTTTCAATTATTCAATTCAATAATCAGGCAAGGTCACAGGACTGGAGTAAGGTAATTGAAAAGAGAAGAATGAGAAAGCACCATTTAGAGTTAACGTTTTCTCATAAAAATGATGGCAGTATGGGAAGAGAGAAGACTTTTTAAAAAGTAACACAATATAAAAAAATACACACATATATAGCTGATATTTTAAAAACAGAGCAGAGAGCTCAAGGGAAAAACTAAGAAAAATAACATTAAAAGAATCACATTTCAAAATAATTTTGTTAATTGGGATTTTGAAATATTTTCCAAAAAATGAAAAGTGATTTAAAAATTTGAGGTTAAGAGTTTTTAGAAATTAAGAAAGAAATTCACCATTCATAGTTGTTTTAAATGCCCTCTCTGGACTCCGACAAAAGTGTATCCCATTGCAGAAAAATGTACCAGGATCAACGTAATGCTCCAAGTCTCAGAAGCTGACAGGGTTAACATTTATTCTCTGTGGAAAAGACATGGTACTCAGCTGTATCTTAGGGCATGAAGATCAAGGTAAGACACACAAAACGATTTGGGTTTTGCAGTTTATTCAAAGTTGTAGTCATTTGCTTTGCTTAGGACTCTGAGGATGACAATTTTGTCAGTGGTAGAGTAAGTGTGACCATGTTATAGAATTATCATCAATAAAAAAATTGTCATAAAGAGTATCCTTACACCTAGAACCAGTTAGCAAGCACATATAAACATTCTCCTTAATTATTCTCATTTTCTCAGCAGAGAATAGATAACAACTTAATGTGTATCAGGTTAAATGTCTCCTCCCTAAAGTTAAACATTTTTCTATAATAGCCTCTAATGAATGCATAGTTGACATTTTATAAATTTTTTTTTCTTTTCCTTAAGCAGACCTACTGGTGTGTTTCACCTCGTTCAAGTAAAAAGCATGCTAAGTAATTATAATGTTGAACTAGCCTTTTGTTTTTCTGGGTCTTTCTTGGAAGAATGCATCTGGCTAGGAAAATAAAACAGTATTTTTTCTTCAAACAATATAAATAGGAAATGGGAAAGACTAAGCAATTGAGTATGAGGCTGGTCTGCAATCTATTTAAAAAGCAACTCCTAGGGACGCCTGGGTGGCTCGGTTGGCTGAGCATCCGGCTTCGGCTCAGGTCATGATCTCAGGGTTTGTGGGTTTGAGCCCCACATCAGGCTCTGTGCTGACAGCTCAGAGCCTGGAGCCTGGTTCATATTCTGTCTCCCTCTGTCTCTGACCCTCCCCTGCTCATGCTGTCTCTCTCTCTCTCTCTCTCTCTCTCTCTCTCTCTCAAAAAAAGTATTTTTTCAACTTTCTGCTCTAACAGGCAAATGTAATAAAAGGCAACAACATCTACATTATGATTTCATGGTTATTAATCTGAACATGAATGGAAATGTCCCAATTCCAAAGCTGGTTTAGACTGGAAAAATAATATGCTGTGCTATAAGTTATTTTATTCCTAATTATATGGTGATATGATTGTAAAGCTTGCAGAAATATAAAAGTAGAATCATTACATATGTCTGTGTATGTGTGTTAAAAAACACAGTAATTAATACATGATGTATAGTGGTAAAAGCATAATATTGAACCAAAATCTAACGTTATTCCACATGCCATGATCTCCAGGATATTACTTCAAATTATAGGTCTATTCTCAAATTTACTCAATTTGTTAATTTCTGTATATTTGCTTTAAAAGCTTTCTTTTGGGGAACATGGTAGCTTTTCTCCCACTGTTTTCACTACCAATTTGTCAACTCTAATAAATTTAAAACCCTGATGTTTAGTCTTTCTCATCTGAATAGTTACACTCCCTTGCTAATAGAGCAGTTTCTCTAAGACCATGTTTTCTGTCTTGTCAATCATGAATGTGTTAGGGTGGAGTCAGAGGGGAGAATCTCAACCCAGCACTGGGACCAAACCATTTCTGCCCCCCATACAGGGTTCCCTGAACCATGCTCCTTTGCCAATGTAAAGACCTTGCATTTGTCAAGGGTAATTCTTATTTAGGAACAAGAAATTTTATATCTAATTATTTAGGCCCCTTTCCATTAGAAATAATAACAAATTCCTATTCTTCAAATATGAATATTATAGTAGTGATATTATAACACATAGCTTAATATATTAAACAACTTAATTTATTCTATTTAATGTATAAATAAATGGCAGTTTACTCACTATCTCTTTGAAAAAGAATTATATACAATTTTTATAAATCTGACACATCTGACAATACATCTTTTTTATTTTTTATCCTAGCCATATGTGGTGTTATGATTTGTGTCCATTACCATTCAGTAACTAGATGTTTATGCAGCAAGAAAGTTGCAACAAGTTAGCTCTGACTGGATTAAGTCCAGCAGACATGAGCTACTGTTTCCCAGGAGTGTGCCTTTGTTAGATATTAATGAGGTAGTATTTTCACCAGCTAGCTAAATGAGAGATCATCTGCAGAACCAAGGGAATGCTGATTCCAAACTTTCACTTATTTTTAAATTTAAAAAACATTATTTTTATTTATCTTATAATAAAAATAACACATGCTCATTTAAAGAAAAGAAGAAAGAAAGATTATAGAAATAGACAAATACAAGAGTCAAACAGACAGAGGGTGGGAGGTAGGCGGGCACTATGCAAAAACAATGAAACTACTGCCTGGATGATTAACTCTAATCTATGCAGAAACATACTTATATATTTAAAATAGAATCATGCATGCACTCTAAATTTATCATTTCATTTGTCATTATCCTTATTATAATAATTTTTATCATGTAAAATGCAATAGAGGGAATCTTTCTAAATAAGTATATGAACCCATATCTGTTTTCTATCAGCTACAAAATATGCCACAGCTTGGATATCCCATGATTTATTTAACAGATCCTTTTTCATTGAACATCATGCTGTTTCCATAATTTTTATTACAAACCATGACTCAGCTAATATTCTTCCTTATGCAAACATCCTTGTAGATTTGTTTTGAAAAGGCAGCAGGAATTTAATGAAGAAATTACATATTAACCATGCTATATAGGAATTATTCTTTTTATCGTCTCTGACTTTCCATATATACCTATGGCCAGAAAGTTCCTTCTATATCTGATGACCAAAACAGTCCCTGTTCATCAGTTTGAACTTTAAGGAAAGGCAATTTTTCTCTCCTCTATGATTGCATAATTCTTTTACTTTATTCCATTATCCTTTTATAAAACTACCTTACCAGTACTTGTTTATATGTTACGGCAAAGAGTCTAACTATTGAGCTCATTTTCTCTCCTGTCTGGACACACGTTCCCCAGTCTCTCCTGCAGTTAAATGTGGTCTTGTAACTGATGATTGAAATGATATGAGTCAAGTCCAAGTGTATATAAAAACTTCCCATGTGTGATTCTCCATGTTCTTTTTCTCACTGCAGCAATTCTGGAAGCCATGTCGAAACAGCAGGGCCATCACTGGAAGGCAGTAACGTGGGTTTGTGAATCACTACTTGAAAGACAACCACTGACTAGGTATTTATGTTGCATAATTTATATTTAAAAAATCAACTCTAATTTGTAAAAAGGTTGGAATTTTGGACTTTGTAGTGTTATTTTCATTCATACTCTTCATTCTTTCCCTTTTATTTTATGAAGATTCACCAGTGCATTCTGTCTCAACTCAGGGTCTGGTACTTTTTATTCAATCAGTAAATAAGTTGAAAAAAGGCAGAACAAAATTTTGAGACAACCCAGTTCTGTAGAAAGACTGATGAACAGAGTATTTAAAATACAGGTTTTCCTCATCTCAGAGATACATAAAAGTATCCATTATGGTATTTGAAAAATATAAAACCTTTAGTTTATTTTTATATTAAAAAATTAGTCCTCACTATTTTGGTTTTACAATTTATACAATATAAATAAATTTATATACATTAGTACAAGCTTGAAAATTTTGCACAGTGGCACACAATTAAAACGTATGAAGACTTTGTGTGTAAGGGGTTTTAATTAGATCACAAATAAGATTCTAAGCAGATAGTTAAAGACATCACCATTTAAATAAAGCAAATGTTTGATTGATTTATTTTCAATCCCCAATGGTAACTTTTAATAACAGTTTGTCTAACTATTACAAATGATTCTCAATAGTAACTCAATACAAAGTATGGCTCTTTAATTATCAGCAGCTCTAAGCCTTAAAATAATGGAACAGAGGTGTTTGAGTGGCTCAGTTGGTTAAATTAAATCTGACTGTTGATTTAGACTCAAGTCATAATCTAATGGTCTGTGCAATGGAACCCCATGTGGACACCTGTGTTGGGCTCCACGCTGCAGCAAGGAGCCTGCTTGGGGTTCTCTCTCCCTCTCTCTCTGCCCTTTCCTTTCTCACTCATGTGTGTGTGTGTCCTCTCCCTGCCAAAATAAAATAAACTTAAAAAAGAATCATGGACCGGTTACTCTGCAATTTCCTCTTCTATGGAATATTTAAATAACTTCACAGAATTGTTTGAATTAATGCTTTATGCCAATGCACATAAGCACTAGAGTGGAGGCCCATATCAAACCTTCCTATGATGTTCTGTACAAGAAAATGAAGCACAGCTTATAAATTATGACTCAAGAAGTCTTTTAATATATTAAATATTATAATATATTAAATATAAATATATTAAATATTAAATATTCAAAATAGATTATATATAAATATATTAAATATATAGCCTTCCTTAGAATATATACTCTAAATATTCTATATACAGATATATATTTCAAGATTTTACCTACATAGATAATTAAAGTAATATTGTGTTTGTACATGTAAGTGAAAATAAATCTATAGTCTCTCTCTCTCTGTATATATGTATCAATACACGTGTATATACACACACCATAAATACTATAAACTGTGTATATATAAAGAAAACTATGTAGTAAATAAAAATTTCCTATAAAAAGTATTCAATGATATGGAAGATATTCCTATTATTTGAGAAGATGTCCATGCTATTCATATTAAAATAAGAAATAAGGAGGAGAGACTGGGTGGCTCACTAGGTTAAGTTTCCTACTCTTGATTTTGACTTGGTTTGTGAGTTTGCCCCACATCTGGCTCTGTGCTGACAGTGCAGAACCTGCTTGAAATTCTCTCTCTCCCTTTCTCTCTGCCCCTTCCCTGCTTGCACTCTTTCTGTCTGTGTCAAAATAATTAAGTAAACTTTAAGAAAATAATAATGAGAAAAGAGGATCATGAAACAATGTCACAAAATAGCCCATTTCTATAAAAAAATTAAGTCGCATGCCGTATATGCACATGCCACCAGTGAAGATTAGCAATGGTTCATCCCAGGAGCGTTTATACGCTTTCTTCAGCATTATCTGTATTTTCTTAATCATTATCTGTAATTTCTTAATCACTTATAAGTGATTCCAGTCACATATGAATCAGAAATCTGGCTTTAGTGAAGACAGCCATAACTTGCTGTGACATGACAGGTACAAAGGAAAGTCAGTAGATGGTTGGGGGCATCAAAACAGAGGGACTAGTGTTGTGTGGCGTTTCTGAAAGAAGGAAAGTTTCTCAATATACATAAGGTGACAAACGGGTAGAGGATCACCCATAAGGAATTACGTTTTTTTCCAGCAGGAAAGTTCTTCACAGGAAGTTCACTATGATTTATAGATAAGGAAAGCATTTAGTAGTTGAGTAAGGATAAGAAGCAATATTCTTGGTTTCTTTTTAGGAAAAAGCAAATTCTTACATTAGTATAAAACGTTTTACTCTTTTTTTCCACAGTTATCCTTACAAAACATTCTACACATCTATTAAGTCAGTGCTATTCTTACCTACAGTAAGAGGTTGTTTGGCACATGTTACAGTCATAAATGTTTCTTGGAAACAATTGGCTCAATGTTTAAAGTGTTCAATGTTCACTAAGGTAATAAAATAATGCTGAAATATGAAATTATTTCCTTCTACATTAAGAATGAGCTTCCTCATTAAAAGTATTTAAAAGGCCCTCATCTTGCAATGGTTCTAGTAATAGCCCTAGTTTCAGCTTTAAGTAGGAAATCCATTCCTCCTACCCCCGCCTACAATGCAAAAAAAAATTCTTTGGAAACAAAAGTATGATTTGGGCTGACAGCTGCTTTGGGAAGCCTTTGTAAAGGCACATTTTGAGTGGAACAATAGTCATTGTAATTTATTTATTTTATTTTATTATTATTATTTTAAATAAGAGAGAGTGTGAATAGAGAGAGAGCCAGAAGGAGAGGGAGGGAGGGAGAGAGAGAAAGAGAGAAAGAGAGAGAATCCTAAGCAGGGTCCATGCTCAGCATAGAGCCAGATGTGAGGCTCCAACCCACAACCTGGGATCATGACCTGAGCCAAAATCAAGAGTCAGATGCTCAACTGACTGAGCCACCCAGGTGCCCAAACAATGGTCATTTTAAGAAGTCCCTTACATAGCTCAACATTCAGGATAAATTTTTCCTAAGATACACAGTGATAAACTCTCAGCAGTTGATTTACTATCACACATATGATCCATCACATTTGCAAAAATATACTTACTTTGCCCACCTACCCCCTACCCAGCATGAAGGGAGAGATGGCTTGAGGTAGGGGTCTATACTAATCTCTGAGCAATAGGTGACAGGTAGGGCCACTGGTAAGAAATTTAAAAGAATCTGATTAGAAAGTGGATGACAAGAGGCTCTGGTAAAGTATATGTGTGGTCCCCTTAAATACAGCACAGAATATTGATAGTTTGGTCCTATATTATCTTCCAGCAAAGGCTTCCACTTCCGAGGAACCTCTCAAAAATCAAATATGCGAAATTATCTGTCCTATAGCTTTCAGTGCCTGTTTTTACCTAATCCAAGTGTTTACTCAATGGAAAAGCTATTAGTAGGCCAGGATAATAACCATAACGCAAAGGAAGGCTACGCTGAGGTCTAACATGAACTTCTCACTACAGTTGATATGGTCATTGCCACTGAGCTAGCCAATAGCAGAAGAGAAGGCAAAGCCATTTATGTGGCACATTCCTGACTAACCAATATGAGGTTGATTCTACCAGACCCCTTACATCACTATGGGGAAAAATGTTTTCTTGTAGGAAGAGACATATCTGTAATTTGTCTTCTCTGGTCACATTTTTGTCAGCACCACAACTTGTAGGCTTATATAATCCTTATTTACATTGGATTTTGACGTAATCTCACCTCAGACAAGGGGAAGTAATTTGTAACAAAAGAAATTTGTCCATGCACTCACCCAAAACAGACTGGTCTCAACAATTAGAAGCAGCTGACTCGATAAAATGGAATAATCTGCTAAAGACTGCTATGGCACCTTTTGCGAGGCAAAACCTTGTGGATTTGGGATGATGTCCCACTGGATATTACAGACCTTCACCAATATCCAACGTACGATGACATCTCGCCTACAGACAGAATGAACTAAGGAACCAGGGAAGAAAGTAAGTGTCCTCTTTCAGCAAATAACTGCTTAAAGGATACTTACTTTCTATCTGTATAACTTCAGGCTTTATAGGTAGAAAGAAGTGCACTAGTTTCCATGGAAGAAATGTTTCCACTAGCCAACACAATCTTTGTTAAATTGGAAGTTGAGAATGCCCTCTGGTCATCGAAAGCTCCTCAAGCTGTAAACTTATAGGCGGAGAAAGGGACCACAATAATGGTTGAGGTGATTGATGTCATTTAGCAACAGAAAATCAGATTACTACCACACAACAAAGGCAAGAAGAACTATTTCTGGAACCTAGAGGTTTCTCTAGATTGCCTCATTTCTGTAATAGGCTGGATAACAGAAGAATGAAGCAACCCAATCAAGGCAGAACTAATCAACGACTCATACCACAGGATCATACCACCTGGTAAAGAATACTACAGACTAGTCACAGACAGAGCTTAGAATTCATATTGAAAGACTAAAGCTAAAAGACTATATAATTGTTGGGGCACCACTGGGTCTCCATGTTATGCATCCAACTCTTGATTTCAGTTCAGGTCATGATATCACGGTTTGTGAGTTCAAACCCCACATTGGGCTCTGCCCTGGCAGCATGGAGTCTGCTGGGATTCTCTCTTTCCCTTTCTCTTTGCCCTTCATTTGCTTGAGCTCTCTCTCTCTCTCTCTCTCTCTCTCTCTCTCTCTCTCTCTGTCTGTCTGTCTGTCTCTCTCTCTCTCAAAATAAATAAAAATTAATGAAAAAATTTAAAAAAGAAGATATAATTGTCATTGAAAGTCTCATGAATAGCTACGTAAGTCATAAGACTATGGCAGTTATATTTTATATTTTATTTAATGTATTATATTAAAATTTGGGGGGCACCTGGGTGGCTCAGTTGGTTAAGCATCTGACTCTTGATTTTGGCTCAGGTTGTGGTTCATCAGATGGAGCCCCAAGCTGGGCTCTGCACTGACAGCATGGAACCTGCTTGGGATTCTCTCTCTGTCTCTCTCTCTCTGCCCTTCTCTGCTCTCTCTCTCTCTCTCTAAATAAATAAATAAATAAATAAATATTACAAAAAAGAATTTTTTCCTCACTTTTTTTTCTAGATTATTCCTATAAAGAGCACTGAGATTTGCTAACATTTTAGAATTTGTTTGGGAATATGACTAACCTACCATCAAATCATGAGCATATGATAGGTGATGGGATTCATGTTATCTCTTGCACTAGAGACATATATTTTTCATCTGGAAAAGAGAAGACACCGAAAATAAAGACAAGTGGAATGCAGTAAATTTTCAATTTGCTCCTGCAGATCCACACTTCACTCTCTTTCTCAAACTATGCCCGAGGAGTCTGACCTGTATGGACTACATCTGGCCAGTGGGAGAAACCGGTAAGAGTTTGGAGAGTAGCACAGAAATAGAATCAAGGTATCTACTCCCTTGGTTCTTCCTCAGATAGTAGCCATCAGCTGGTTCTGTCCCCTAACCCAAAACCACAGTCTCTGTTAGGTTGCCCTCTACAAAGAGGTATTTTTTTTTATGAATTCCTAGAATTCCTTCCTTCTTTTCCATTTAAGGTCTAGGAGTGGTGATGAGATGACATAACCTCTAATTTCTAGCCCAGCATACAACCAATCAGTCCTTGTTACTTTATCTAAACTCTGTTGACTCCTTCACAAATGGTTCTTGTATTACACTTTTCGTGGCTACTTACTTGAAGTGTGCCATCTGTTTTTTGCTGATAAAAATTTTTAAAAAGGTATATGAGAGCTATAGTGGATTTCCTGCTTATATGATAAAATTTATAATTAAAGCACCCTAAAAAGTACTCAACGCATCAATTTCTTGGATTCAATTTTACTTTTCAATTTAACTCTATAATATGCTTTCCTAAAGGTCTTCATCATTTTGAGGGGCTATATTCTTCAACCAATTAAAAAATTTATAAGCATGTATCTGTAATATATTTATTTATTGATGATTAATATAGATATTAAAGCAAACCAAAAATAGAAAATTTAGAGCAGGGTAAAAAATAAAGAACAATCCTAATATTTTCTTTTCCCACCCCAGGAAAGTATAGTGTGCATCCTTGGGGTGCATGTGGTACATTATGAAAACACTGCCAATAAATTGATCATAACATGCATTTCTTCTTGTCTCAAGACATTTTGCTTTCTAAAATGGCTGTTGACATTGTTGGCTGGCTGTTATGTAGATACTATTTCATTTTTGGTATTCACCTCTTGATGCTGAGTATGGAGTTGACCTTGTTACTTGACTGTCCTTAATGGCATAATATCAAGAAAAAAAGAAAGTTAATGTATAGGAATTTTTAGGGCAAAATTATAAATTATGTTCAAGTCATAGACACACTTTTCTGCCTTCCCTCGTAATAATTTTGTCATATTTCCTGGAATAAAGTAGGTTAAAGTAATATATATATATATACACACACACACATATATATATATATATATGTGTGTGTGTGTGTGTGTGTGTGTGTGTGTGTGTGTGTATTCTGATGTGAGGTCATAGGTGGAGTTCGGTGGGGCAGAATACAAAAACCAGAAAAGGAAGTTTAGAATGGTGTGACACATAGAGTGGAATCATAAAAGCACAATTTGTTTTCTTCTAAATATTAACAGAATATATTCTTCGAAGTCAGGTTAAATTACTGCCAGTTTCTATGGATACTAAAAAATCATGAGGTTAATGAAGATTTGTTAAGGTTTACATTTCTGAAGGATCAGATGTAACCTTAAAAAAAGCTTGCATATTTCATCGGTAAATGTATAAAAATGAAATTATGTCAGTTCTTCAATTTAGCCATCAAGTAATGGACCTAACTGGTTACTTGATTTTAGATCAGATCCTCTTCAGAAGCTCTAGCAATCATTTCAAGCCACCAAAATAAACTGATAAAATTTGCTATAAGGGCCACCATCATTTGAAATGTAACATTTTGATAATTATTTTTTCATAGAGAAAATTTCTACTGGAAGGAAAATAAAAGCCCAGTGTCTACCCAGACTAAAAGCTATCCTCGGCCATCCCATGTCTAATCACTACCTGCCTCCTACTGCCAGCCCTTATGTTTATGTTTTGGGCATTCCAACATTTTATTGGCCATCTGTATCAACCAGCTGCTGATCTTTCTATTTATTTACCCTTATAAACCTTATTGCTTAGCATTAACTTATACTCAGTTTTGAATTTCCTACTGCCTCTGGATTCTTTCTGTTAGTTACTAATAAAAGCAACCAGGATACTAATAATGTGCTGTAATCAAGGATGGCTTTATATAACAGTCAGAAAAGTTAAATAGAATGTGATGGCTGAATAATGTAAGTCTGTAATTAAGTTTCAGATTCCATCATATACTACCTTTACCCTTCTTAAAGTACCCAAGTATTCCAAGAACTCAACCACCGAAATACCCAAAACCTAAGTCACTACTCCTTTTAATTAGTTTTACTGTCTGTGTCAAAGAAATATAATTCTAAACTTTAAATTTTTTCATGAAAATCAAAATGCTCAGCCAACAATAATGTACTATTAAAATCTTTCTTAAAATTCATCATAACTACATGAAATATTGTCAAATATACCCTGGCTTTTATGATCTAAACATTGTATTTTTTAAGGAAATTTTGGTTACATTAAAGGTCAAAAGCATATTGTGAATGCTTACTCACCTAGACAAGCTACAGATTAAATTAGTGAACCAGTATAAAATTATAGCCCTTTAAGACTCAGGATAAACAATAACCTCCTCCTCCTTCTTTCCTTATAGTTTCCTCTTAAAAGCCTTAGCATTCTACCAGACTATATAATAAGTCATATATATATATATATATATGTGTATACATACATATATATATATATATATACACACACTAATAAGTATAGCTACACTTATATTTAAGGAAAAATATATAAACATACAAATGTGCATATACACACATATATGAGTATATACAGATTTTTTAGTATTTAAAATACTACTTTTTCTTTTTCTTGAATTTTTTAAACATTTTTATTTATTTTTGAGAGACAGAGTGTGAGCAGGGGAGGGACAGAGAGAGAGGGAGACAAAGAATCCAAAGCAGGCTCGAGGCTCTGAGCTGTCGGCCAGAGCTCGATGCGGGGCTTGAACTCATGAACCTTGAGATCATGACCTGAACCAAAGTCATACACTAAACTGACTGAGTCACCCAGGCACCCTTACTTTTTTTTTCATATTTGATGATTTCATCTTCACCTTTACATAAATACATACAAAAGTATTTACTTTTCATCATATATGCATTGCTAATTTAAATCCTCTACTACTTAAAACCTATCATGATTAACATTTATTTATGGAGATTATGCACTTAAACTTAATTTTCAAGTTAACTATAAAACTTTTGAGGAATTCTTCCCATGAATTTATTTTAGCCTGAAGAAAAAAGCAGTTTACTCTGGCATAATTGCCTGCCAATGTTTAGTAATAGATCTGGTTTTCTAAAAGAATAAGTAGTTGTAGTCACTCTAAAGAAACAGATTTAAAATCTCTTTATATTAGGGGTTTTGTCACCCAATAGGTAATTCCATTACAATTTATGGTTCATAGCTCTTTATTCATGCTACTGGGAAGGGACAACTCATTTAATATCTATCATTATGTTGTTATATTTTCATAGTCATTTTATATTTACTCTTCTGCATCACTGAACTAATTTGAATTATTTCCTTTCTTATTTTATAGCACACAGAGGTAAAATTATTCTAGTGATTTCTAGTGATTTTTTCACTCTGGCCCCCCTTTTCGGTTGATGAAAGGACTGAATCTGGACAGGTGCATGCATGACCATAGTGACTCGCATTCATCAAAACCCACATTCCTGCACAACTTATAAAATTAGAGACTCACGATATCTAAAGATTGGAAATTTATGTGTTTTGCCTGATTGTACAAAAAATGTTTTGAATAGAGAATTGCTTAGAGCCAGAGTGTCTCTCTTCACATTAACTATTTCCAAAATAAAGTTGAGTTTAGGGTGCAAGTCGGTCTTGCAAATCATCCACAACCTTACCAACAGTTTCTGATAATTTAAAGAGTAAGTGTATGTGTTTTAGAAAAAATAGACCATTGGGAGGATAGCAAAGTAGAGTAATTCTGTAAAGTTCTTTTTCATATTAAGAATCCTATCAGACTAAACAGAATCACACAATAGTAGCAACTTGCCTATTAACTGACATAATTGGTTTACTCAATGAAAAGTAGTCAAGGATCTTCAGCTTCAGATGTTGAAGAAGATACATTATCTCTCTTGTGACAAAGCATCTGAAATCATTATATAAAGTCATTCAGCTCATAAGAAATGATGTTCCTAAGATTTTAAAGCAAGCTATACATGGAGGTCTAAGGCAAAATTAAGTTTTGTTTTCAATATAATTATTTAGGGAAACTCCATTGGTCATCTGTTAATCATGCAGACTAGCAAAATGAAGTGTTGAAGATGGAACTAAACTTTGTCAAATTTAACTATGCAAGGTTCAGTGTGATACATTCCTCATAGAATACAACTCAGGAATTCTAGACCAACAAAAATTTTTAATCTTAGAGTTCTTCCATTGCTTCTCATTTTCTCCTCAACTAATGTAAATTATTGCCATATTCTTATTGTCCTGTCAGATGCCAATGTCTTTTCAAGGCATTTTGTAGCCTTTTTTTCCCTACCTATAAATTATCTAATTCATGCAGATTTCATTTATCAAGTTTGGGACAGTATTTCATGCACCAATTTCAAATTCTATTTTCATGTATATGAAATGTTTAGTTATAATTGTTCAGATGTAATTGCATGTTTAACTTTTATAAGGGTTGGATATGATGTAATTGTCTCTTCATGTTAATTGCAATTCAACAAGTGTTTATTGAATTCTACATTCTAGGTTGTATTTGGGATATTTGGCATATATCAGTGAACAACAGAGATAAAAATTCTTACCCTAGTGCTTCTTACATATTTTAATATATATTCCTCAGTTCTGCTTCAACCACCAACTATTTCCATTTCCTTCTGTGTTATCCATTCTTATTTGTACCGCTAATAATAGACACTGTTCTAAGTGTGCTATATATGTAAACTCATAATATCTGCATAACAAGTGGGGTGGGCACTATTTCTCATCATCCCAACTTTATGGAAAAGGAGACAAAAAATACAGAAAGCTTAAATAACTTCTATGCTTGCCCAGTGAATAGGTGAAGCTCTGATCAAACACAGGCAGTGTAACCGCAGATTTTGTGCTATTTACCTATATATACATATATCTGCCCAAAATCACTCCAGAAATATTTACATATCATTTGTTTTAATGTGGTTACTTTAATTATCTGTTCAGTAGTAATCCAAAACTCAGTTCATAATCTCTGATTTGGATGTAATTATGCTGTATATTTAAGGTCAATTTAAAGGCATCAAATTCTACTGAATAAGTCTCAGCACAGTAATCTCTCTGTTTCTTAATCAATTTAACTTAATTTCATGGTTACTGATTTAAAGTTTTCCTTTTTAATACTGAACTGACCATTGTTCATGTTAACTCAGAATTCATATCTGTTAAAAACAATTAAATTTTCCCTACAAGTGAGGATATACTGTATTAAAAGAATAATGTATATATTTTACAACACCTTAATGCCATGAATTTTCTGGGCTGTGACAAAGATGGTCTATAGTTCCAAATATTTTGTCCTGGAAAAAATGATTCTAATAATTGTATAATTATTTCTGCAGGAAATACAAAGTACCTTTAGATACTGACCTTATTTGGATATTGTTCATTGGACACAGACCTATAACAAACTACAAAAAAGGAAACTTGACTGCATCAGATTAAGTATGTTTAATATATAATGACAAGGATACCTGGTTCGTATTCTGGGTCCAGTGTTCCAGACTGTAAGCATATTCCTCCGCCCATAAACCTCCAAATGGTAGATATGGCATTTTCGCCCCTTTTTTATCACATCCATATAATTATTAGATATATAGCTTCCTTATTTTGCATATAAATGAGATTTCCCTCCTCTGGATGATTAAATATATCTTAAGACAATAAAGTAGGTTCTAGTTAGGCCCAATGGCAAGCAAAGAGAGAGAAGGATATCCAGATATGTTACTAATTTTAAGGTTAATTCTTGGCCTTCATAGTTAAGATATATTTTTCTTTTTATCTTTTTTTCAAAAAATTATTTAACATTTATTCAGTTCTCAGAGACAGAGATAGAACACAAGCGGAGGAAAGCCACAGAAAAGGAAGCAGAGTTTGAAGCAGGGTCTAGGCCCCAAGCTGTCAGCACAGAGCCCAGTGCAGGGCTCAAACTCACAGACTGCAAGATCATGACTTGAGCCACAGTCGGATTTCAACCAACTGAGCCATCTCGGTGCCCCTAAGATATATTTTTCAAAACTAACATCAATGATGTATTGCTTAAATATAATATAATACCACACTCATTTTATGTGCATTCAATTTTTGACAAATGTATATGCCCTTTAGCCACTATTCCAATCAAAATACAAAGAATATTCATTATTCTCAAAGTCCCCATGTTTGCTTCCAGTCACATAACTGCTCAGACTTGCTCATACGTCTTCATCACTACAGTGTGGATTAGTTTTTATAGCATTTGTATAAATAAAATGATATAGTATGTGGCTCTTTGTGTATGACTTCTTTTCCTTAGCATATTAAGACTCATCTATATTATTGAATATATCAGTAGTCATGTCTCTTGAGTAAACACCTAGAAATTAAATCGCTGGATTGCATGATAAGTATACTTTTAACTTTATAAGAAATGGCAAGGCGTCCGCTAAATCACATTGCTACCAACAGTGTGTGATAGCTACAGTTCCTCCAATTCCTTGCTATTACTAGGTACTGTTACCCATTCTGATTTAGTCCTAAACATGAGTATGTAGTGATATCTCACTACAGCTTTTTTTTTAAGGGTAAAAATATTTTATTTACCAGTTTTATATTGATTTGTGTATTGTAAGTATTTAGACTAATGCTCTAGTGTCTATCTTTGTCATTTCGATTTCTGTCTGACAAATGTTCGGAGGAGAACCTATACTGAGGCATTGTAGGAGTATTAACAGGAAAATGGTTACCTTCAATTCTCTACACCATTCTAGAGAGAATTTTATAGAAATACACCTTATGTCAACATTGCAGAAATTATTTCTCTAGGCTGACATCATAGAAGCTGACCTAGGTATCTCTGTGTCAGTTAATCATTGTCTCACTTCTACCTGTTTTGATCTCAGAAGTTTCTGTGGATATATCCTCTATTTCCCATGGTCCTTACATGTAACAACAGATCTTTCTTGTAGAGCAATAGCAATATACCGATATGCATTTCTTTTCTGATACACTTCCTTTCTTTATGTAGATCCGAGTTTTTGACATTTCCTTTAAAAGAATTTCTTTCAAATTTCTTAGGGTACATGTCTGCAATAAATTTCCTCAATTATTGTTTGGAAAAAATTTTTCTTTCTCTTTCATTATTGAAGGATAATTTCATTCAATATAGAATTCTACATTGATAGTGTTTTTGTAAAATACTTTCCCTATCTGACTCCCCTCTCTTCTTGTTTACATCGTTTCCCATGGGCAGCTGGCTCTAATTACAGCCATTGCTCTGTAGGTAAGTTACCCCAACTCCGGCTGCCTTCAAGATTACTATTTGTCTCCAGTTTTCTGCAATTTTAATATGAAATTTCTATGTATGTGTTTTTTTATATTTACCCTATTTGTGTTTTCTGAACTTCTCGGATCTGTGATTTGAAGAAATAAATCATATGTCTTCAAATATTTCATCCTCATTTTCTCTTCTCCTTCTGTTATTCCAATTACATAAATGCTGTACTTTTTACTTTGTCTCAGAGTCTTGGGTGTATTGTTTTGTCTTGTTTTTCTTCTCCAGTTTTTTTTCTCTTTGCATTTCAGTTTGGATCATTTCTGCTACCTTATGTTCAAGTTACCATTTCTTTCCTTGGTTAAGTCTGCTGGGAGCACATGAAGTGCAGTCTTCATTTCTATTACTATGTTTTAATTTCTAATATTTCCTTTTAATTTTTTCTCACAGTTTCCATATCTCTACTGACATTATCAATCTGGTGGTGCACGTTGCCTACCTTTCCCATTAGATTCTGTAATGTATTATCATAATTATTTTAAGTTCCAGATCTGATACTTTCAACATCGGAACCATATCTGAATCTGGTTCTGATGATGACTTTGATCTTCAGATTATGTTTTGTATTGTTGTTTGGCAAGCCTTATAATTTTTTCCTGAAAGACAAATTTGTATAGGACAATAGATACTGAAGTATATAAGGCTTTATTGTGAGAATTTATGAGAAACTGGATAAGAGTTCAATTATTTAATGTTTATTCCATTAAAATTATACATATAATGTAACTTAGACATAAAAAACTCATTCTTATTAAGATTTTTTTGACATATGTTACCACCAAATCAAAATATAGACTACTTTATGATCAATAAGTTTCATTGTGCTCATTTGCAGACAATGTGCTCCTCACATTTCTAGCCACTGGTAATCACTGTAACTGTACTATGTTCCTACAATTTTTTTTCTTTTTCCTTCTTAGAATTTCATATAATAGAATCTCACATCATTCAGTTTTCTGTGTGGTTTTTTTTTTTTTTTGGTGTGTGTCTGTCTTCTTTCACATAGCATGATGTTTTTGAAATTCAGCCATGTCCTGCACATCAGTTTGGTCCCTTTTTATTAAGTAGTACTTCTCAGTAAATATGTACCCAAATTTGTTTAATCCATTCACCCGTTAATGGAAATTTGCTTCCCATTGTCACATGTTACAAGTAGAGCAGCTCTGAACATTTGTGCAGGGATCTTTGTGGATACATTTTTGGTTAAATATTAAAGAATTAGACTTGTGAAGCATAAGGAAAGTCTATGACTGAATTATAAGAAGCTATCAAACTGTTTTCCAAAGTGTTTATATCTTTTCCATCTCTATGAGCAATTAATTAGATTTCTAGTTGCTTTGCATTCTAACCAGAACTTGGTATTTTTAGTCCTGTGGCTTTAGCCATCCTACTAGATGTGTGTTCTTATTTTGGATTCAATTTGCATATCTCTAATGCTATAATGTTGAGCATCTGTTTATATGCATATCTGTCATCACATTATCTTCTTTGGTGAAGTGTCTAGTCAAATTTTTGGCCATTTGTTTTACTTGGGTAGTTTGTTATCTCATTATGGGTTATAAGAGTTCTTTATATATTGTGGATAAAAGCCATTATAAGCTATATGTTTTGGAAATGTTTTCTGCCATTTTGTGGTATTTTCTTCTTTTGAAAACCAGAACTTAAAATTCTTATGAAGTCTAACTTATCATTGTCTTTTTCCTTTTATGATTTGCTCACTTGTGTCCTGCCTGATCAATATTTACCCACCCTAAGGCGCTGAGCCTTCTCCTATATAGATAGTCAATTGTTTAGCACCACTTGATAGAAAGCCTATTCTATCTCTACTGAATTACCTTGCCAGGTTGCTTAAAAATTAATTGACCAATAATTGTCTAAAGCAATAATAGTAATAAAGTACTGGGTGATATAGCATATAGACAAGTGAAATGAATGAAAGAAAAATGTCTGTCATAAGGCTTAGGATGGAGGAATTAGTAAACTCTGTTAAAAATTACCTGTGCTATATGTGAAGCAATAGAGCATCATTTCATAGTATACTTAGATTAGTTTGAAATGTTTGTATGATTAGAGACTTAACAAATCTCTTTCAATACGTGGTAGATCTAGCAGGCAGAAAATCAGTAAGGATATAGATAACCTGAACGTGAAATCATTAGAACATAGAATCCAATGAATCAATTTGATCTAATTAATATTTATAGAATATTCCACCTAACGACAGCAGACTATACACTTCTTCAAGTTCGCATAGCAGACTCCACAGGATATGCCACATTTGGAGATACAGAATGCATCATAAAATTTTTAAAACCATAAAATGCATACAGAGTATGTTTTCAGATCACAATGGAATTAAACCAAAACCCAAGATGTATGAAATCTATATGCGGGAAGTTATAAAACGCTGATGTAAGAAATCAGACATAAAGGAATAGGAGATAGTCTATGTCCATGGAGTGGAAGACTCAATACTGGTGAAATATCAATTATTCCCAATTTAATCTATAAACTCAAGACAAATTCAATCAAAATCTCAAATGCCATACATTCTACATTTCCAATCTTTCCTATTTATTCCTTTCCAATTGTATAGTCAATTCACTGTATTTGATGATCTACTCAGCAGGCAATTATTGACTGTCTCCTGTTGGACAAACACATATTAGAAAGGAATGGATGAAATTCCTTAGAGGGAACTCTCCTGATGGTGGTGGTTACACTTTGCCACCTACAAGATGCATCATTTATCATACTTCCATTGGTACCATTTCGTTTTTTTTAATATCAAGTGGCAGACCTGCCACATTAGGTGTATGCACTGACGGGGAAAGTGAGGAGTGAATCAGCTTCAGGGACTAGCAGAGGCTCCAGCAGTATCCACCTTGGTTTGTCATTTTTGGTTTTCTCATCTCATCAATTAAACAAGAATACCTTAGCTAATTTTCATAAATTCATTCTAGAGCTGTATTACACAAGATGATAGCCACTGGCCATATGTGGCTATTTTAATTTAAATTAATTTAAAAAAATAAAAATTTAGTCCCTCAGTTGCTATAGCCAGATTTCAAGTACTCAAGATTCACATGGGGCTAGAGGCTACTGTATTGGACAGGGAGAATTTAAAAACATTTCCAACACTGGAAACAGTTCTATGAAACAGTACTGTCTAGATTCTCTGTACTGTTCAAAATGGACTTTTGTTATTCAGTCAAAATTCTGTATTAAATGTTTAAAAAAATCCCAGTTTGGGGGGTACTTAAGTGGCTCAGTCAGTTGAGCATCCAATTCTTTTTTTTTTTTTTTAATAAACGTTTATTGTGATAAGACTTCAATTCTGTTTCACAATAATCAGTGATATGTACTACTTATCCCCACTTAGATTACAGATAATATCACCAGTTTTTACTTCCGGCATAGGTTTTTTTATTTTAATTTTTACTTATTTTTGAAGAGAGACAGAATGTGAGTGGAGGAGGGGCAGAGAGCCAGCCTGACGTGGGGCTCGAACTCAAGAAGGGAAACACAAATCAAAACCACACTGAGATACCAACTCACGCCAGTCAGGGTGGCCAAAATGAACAAATCAAGAGACTATAGATGCTGGCGAGGGTGTGGAGAGACGGGCACCCTCCTACACTGTTGGTGGGAATGTAAACTGGTGCAGCCGCTCTGGAAAACAGTGTGGAGGCTCCTCAAAAAACTATCCATAGAACTCCCTTATGACCCAGCAATAGCCCTGCTAGGGATTTACCCAAGGGATACAGAAGTGCTGATGCATAGGAGCACGTGTACCCCAGTGTTCATAGCAGCAATGTCAACAATAGCCAAAACATGGAAAGAGCCTAAATGTCCATCACCTGATGAGTGGATCAAGAAGATGTGGTATATATACACAATGGAGCAACCAACACTTGATGTTGGCTCAGGTCATGATTCCAGACTATGCTAAGCATGGAGCCAGCTTAAGATTCCCTCTTTCTTTCTCTCTCTTTGATATATATATTTATATATAGCCCAGTTTTGCCAAGATCCTTAATTTCTTTTTATTATTTTTTAAATGTTTATTTATTTTTGAGAAAGAGAGAGAGAGAGAGAGAGAGAGAGAATAAATGGGGGAGGGGCAGAGAGAGAGGGAAACACAGAATCTAAAACAGGCTCCAGGCTCTCTGAGTTGTCAGCACAGAGCCCAACACAGGGCTCGAACTCATGAACCACAAGATCATGACCTGAGCTGAAGTCAGACGCTTAACCGACTGAGCCACCCAGGTGCCTCAAAGATCCTTAATTCCTTAGCAAAGGTCTAAATCTGAAGAAACTTTCACAAGCTAATAGTTATTAGGCATAGTTAATGAAGACTGGGAGCACTGTATTATGTGAAGAAGGAAGGGTCTCAATGGAATGATTAATAAAGGTTCACATTTCAGAATATTTCTGGAGAGATATTTCAATAATTGGATGATGTTAATAAACAGTGTGTATCATCTTCCATATTAGGTTTATCAAGACAAATACAGAAACAGGCCTTTGATTAACAGGCCTTTAATTTACTTATAACATTTTCTTCTAAGGAGGATCTGTTGCTGGATAGAAAATTAACTTTTCATCCTTCCTACCATCAAAGCACATCATTATCTATAATAGTATTCCTCATATTTACTGTCATTCCAAAGGCTTTGTGTTATTGATTGCTTTTATTTATTGTCTGTCTTGCCCACTAGGTTATGAACTACAGGAAAACGCCACAGAAGAATGCCAAAACCTATACCAGATTTCCCTGTAAAGCCTAGCATATAATGCTTTACATGGAGTGAACACTCAATAAAACTTCACTGAAACAATAACCTAGAACTAATTTGGAAAAAAATAGTAAAAAAATTGTGTAATATGGCAAACCCCTGTAAAAATAAAGACTTCTTAGAGTTGCAAGAAAAACAGGATGTGATCCGCTGTGTGTTTTAAGGCTTTAAAAAGATTTATATATTAATTTAATTATTTTCTTATTTATGTATATATTTTGAAGATACGGGACATGTCCTCTCCAAATACTCCATGTCACGTCGGGTAGGTGTGCTTGATTCTGTGATTCAGTTCACAGCACCATTTGGTTCTCATACTAAGCTATGTCCTGCAATTTAACCTTTATCATTAATGAAAGTACCACTTTAACCTGAAACTGCTAACATCTTGTCATATTTTTCAATTTTTAGAACTCATGCAGGGAAGAGGGTTGCTACTGATTGGTATTCCTCACAATCCTTGTCACCAAGGACTTGATAACTGTGCTCCTAATTTTGGATTTATCCTGGAGGCAATAAGAAGTCATTAATAATATTTGAACCACATGGTGTAAATATAGTATTTTATAACTAATCAGTAGTACCATAGGGAATGGTTGTTTATGATAAAAATGGGAAGCAAGAATATCAGTTGAGAAAATATTATAAAAGATGACAAACACTTCTATGTATACAAGTCCCTGAGTGCCTGTATATACAAGAGATAAGGAGGCTTTGAAAATCAGTTCAGTGTTAAAATTCTTTGTTGTTATTTTTAACTGAGTTTGAGATTACCATAAACCATTTCAAAATCACTGCCTATAGCCTGTTGGAAAGGATGGCATGCTTCTTATGAACCACCTCTGAATCACAGGTGTATTTGTCTCTTTTCTCCACTTTTCTAATTATGCTAGATCGGGGGCGCCTGGGCGGCTCAGTCAGTTAAGCCTCTGACTTTGGCTCAGGTCAGATCTCATGTTCATGGGTTCGAGCCCTGTGTAGGGCTCTGCGCTGACAGCTAGCTCAGAGCCTGGAGTCTGCTTCCACTTCTGTGTCTCCTTCTCTCTCTGCCCCTTCCCCTCTCTGCTCTGTCTCTCTCTATCAAAAATAAATAAAACATTAAAAAAAATTAATTATGCTAGATCGATATGTTCCAGAACCACAAGTCAGAAGGGAAGTAGGCATGTACCTAACACCAGGAACTGGGTCAGGGGGTTGGGGGTGAGGGAAATGAAAAATACTATCCAAAACCTATAATTGTATTTTCTTTGAATATGCTATATAAATTCGCTGGAAGACTTAAAATTATTTTGATTTGCTTGTCAAAAGAAAATACATATTTTAATAAAAGAGATATCTTAAGAATAAACATAATTCTTACATACTATATATACACTAATAATGTGTAGAATAGCTTATCTGTTCTTAGTGTTGCAAGCAACCTCAAATTATTATCTTGTCTAGCACCACGTGAAGAAGAAGACATTATCGCCCCTGCTTTAGAGATATGTTACCTAGAGAGAATAAAACCAATTATTTTAATCTACATATTTTGTGGTTTGTAAGAGATGATAAATGCACTTTGAAAATGACAATATTCAATTTATAAGGGTTCATGCTTAATCCTTAAAACTTTAATAAGCTCCAAAATCAAAACCATTACATTCAATATTATAAATATTAAGCCAGCATATTTTACAATATGTGAATTACTTAATTTCTTATGATTTATCACATGAAATTAGACAAATTCTAATTTATCCTATAAATAATCCATGTTGTTCACTTCTTTTTTCAGTTTAATAAATAGAATATTTTTTGGTATAACCCATGAATAAATAGAACTGAATAAATACCATTGCATTCTATTCAGATATTAAGAAAAATGATCCTTTTTTTTCTTTTTCCTTGCAGAGAGACCATATGCATTATGCATAATGAAACAGATTTCAGGACAAGAATGAATTGGGGGTGGAATGCAAAAATTAGCCTATTTTGGCAATGATTTGAAAGTAAATATTAAATTAAAACTTCTAAAATAGAGATTCCTAACCCTTCTTTGCTGCATAGATCCCTTTGGTATTCTAGTAAAGCTCTTGTAGCTCCTTTCAGCTTAATGTTTTATTTATTTACTTATTTATTTTGAGATAGAGGGAGAGAAGGGATGCAAGTGTGCACACAACTGGGGGAGGGGCAAAAGGAGAGGGAGGGAGAAAATCTTTAGTAGACTCCAGGCTTGACACGGGGCTTGATCTCAGAAGCATGATATGATGACCTAAGCCAAAATCAAGAGTCATATGTGTAACCAACTCAAATTCATGTTTTAAATACATGAAAGATATAGTTACAATAGAATCAACTCCATTAGAATATAGTAATCAAAACATTCTTAAAGATGTGTGACACAGTAATACAGATTCTTCGATACTAACACATTATATAACATGATGTAGTAGCAAATCTAGTATCAACAATATTTATGAAATAGTGATGAGACTAAATGATACCTAAAGATTTTAACACATCTGGATAATATGCTGACAGCTGAAGGAGTCACAAAAAGAATAGCCACTAAAAATGTCACTGGACCATTAAATTAGCTATATATGGACAACATAGATCAGATATATTAAGTCTTGGGCATTTGTAATAGGAATTCTCACTTCAAAAAAATTTCTCACATCCAGCAATTATGCATCAGGTAGAGCTGGTTAAGAAATTCATCCTCCACATAAAAGTCTATTTTTCTATTAAAAAAAAAAAAAGTGGAGCCTGGGTGGCTCAGTTGGCTAAGTGTCCAACTCTTGATTTTGGCTCAGGTCATGATCTCAGTGCTTCATGGTTTCAAGCCCAGCACGGGGTTCTGTGCTGGCAGTGTGGAGCCTCCTTGGGATTCTCTCTCTCCTCTCTCTCTGCCACACCCCTACTCATGCACACACACACTGTCTCATAATAAATAAATAAACTTTTTAAGAAATATAAAAAATATTTGGTTTTTTAAACTGTACCTAGAGTCAATGAAATAGGCACAGGTACTTGGAATTTAACTGATAGGAAGCACTGCATAGTGACAGAAACAGTAATATGCATATTATTTTGAACATAAAATTATTTTAACTTTTCTCCTTAATCTAACAAATAAATTAGTGTTTTATGGATATAGGTTAGGTGAGACTAAAAGCTCTAGAATGGAAAATATTGAAGATAAGGCCAAGAAAAATAGTTAACTGGGAAAAAACAGTTTATATTTAAGCCAAGGGAATATGTTAAGTGAATACTATTTTCCTTTAAAAATGAAGTCAGTCTGCCAATTAAATATTGTACATAACTACTCAGTGCCAAGTTAAATACTGAAATGTATTTTGGGGAGACACAAAGAGCAAGAGAGAGGGGAGAGAAACAGAGAGAGAAAGAGAAACAGAGAAAGAGATCAATTGATTACAAAATTATAATATACACCAATTAAAATGAAAAATCTTAATTTTTGATTGAACAGAAACTTATTTCCTCAACCAAATGGGTCTTTAGCAATTTTAAGGAAGAATTGCTGCTGGGAAATAAGTTTTATGTATTTGCTATACTATTATGTCTTAAAACTAATGCCTTCTTAATCCTAAGAGCTTAAGGTAATAAGGGATGATGAGAACAGATGGTGAAGATACGCAGCATCGCACTAAGGCTTTGAGTCCAGCAAATAACCTCAGACAGGAACAGGACATCACCCAAATATTTCCTTTTGTGATTGAACTTTTCGCTCTTCATGTGAAAACACTATACTTTGTTACCCTAGAAAATTCCTGGTGGCCTGGTTTAGATTTTGTTTTAATGTTTATGTATTTCTGAGAGACAGAGAGAGAACAAGTGGAAGAAGGGCAAAGAGAAAAGAAGACACAGAATCAGAGGCAGGCTCCAGGCTCTGAGCTGTCAGCACAGAACCCAACACAGGGCTCGAACCTACGACCTGTGAGATCATGACCTGAGTTGGAGGCTTAATTGACTGAGCCACTCAGGCTCCCCACCAGTAGCATAGTTTTATAGGAACTCCTTTAGCTGGCTTTAATGGGCTGTTAATAGCACAGAGTTTTGCACAAAAGAAATAAGCTTGAAAGAAACAATAATAACTTATCTATACAGAACATGTGCTCAGTTTTAAAGGCACTTTACTTTTAGGAACTATAAGATAACTCTTTATGCAACATTTTGAAAAATTAAATGCCAAATGGTAAACACTGACAGACAGGTTTTACATGTTGTAAATGGCCACAAAACTACCACATCAAAAGATCTTACTTGTAGCACACCAACAGAAAGGTCCATTTATTGCCTAATATGGCTATATTTACATATGGCTTTTATTCAATTTAACAAGCATCTTGTGTTGGGGAGAGGCTAGTATTTAGAACAAGATTACCTGAGTTTGCACTATGCTCTGTGATATATTAATTGTATACTGGAGTATAAGTATATTAGGCAAGGGTGTTCATCATATTATCATAAATTTCTTACTTGCAAAATGAGGAAAATAACTATCCTGTGAAATGTCTGGAACCCCCTTAGATTCAAATAAAATAATGTCTCACAAAATGCTTTAAACATTACAAGATACTTCATAAATGATTTTATATATTTATTTTTATTTTTATACTTTATTTTATTTATTTTATATTTATTGGGGCATATCTTCTAAGAAGTCTCCCCTAAACTCCCAGTTCGGACTATTCTCCTTCTTTGTGGTTACATAGTACTATGTCTGTGCAAATGTTCATAAGAAGATAAAGCTAATTCATCTTCCTCACCGAACACACACAGGAACTACGCACTATCCATAGAGTATATTAGAGCAGAGTATATTAGAGATGATAAACAATTACTAAATTGGATTAAGTTAACATTAATAATTTAAAAAATTCAGGGTTGTGAAGATATCAGCAGAGTATGAGGGCCCTACACTCACCTCATACCAAAAATACAAATACGTGGACTGTCAATCATCCTAAATGTGCCAGAATCAATGTGAACAATGTCAGAATAAAGTCCATAAGTAAACATAAAGAGAAGGCGAGATGGAAGAAAGTAGGAAGTGTAGAGATATAGTCTGGAAGACAAATGGATCATGGCCAGTGTGGTGGGGACGGAGTTGAGGTCATGGAGAAGGTTGAAAGAGTGACAGACACACAGGGGAAAGCATGAAGAAAATGAGTCTCTATGGCAATTGGCTTGGAAAGTGAGAGGGGCTGAATTTCATGAGTTCTTGTGATCAGCAGGACATAAAGCCTGGAATGTTAAGGGTCAGTGTGCTTGGCTCTGGGAGAGATTAGGGACATTGGGACTGTCCTTGGAAAGAAGGCAAGGAAACAGCCCACAGGCATACAGCATATGAACAGTGATCTGAAGAGTGCCTCGAGCACACAGTGGGGAGATTATTTACTCTTCTAGGAGCTTGTCCCAGAGAGGAGGCATTCATAAAGTGACGCCTCGGGGAACAAAAAAACTGGCAGGCACCATTTTCCTTCCATGCCAATTAACAAGAGCACAGGGCCACCTTTAGGAACCAGCATATTGCCAACACTGGCTGCCCAAATTTTTTATACCAAGTCCTGCCCCACATGCTTCAGGGGAACTGCACTTCCCAGTTCTGCTTGACTCAGTCCCAGTGTGACAATCTCTGCCCACAACATCTCTCCTGGCCTGGGAGTTTTGAGGGGCCTTGGTTCCAGTAGTGGTGGTTGCAGGTTGCAACTCACAAGCAGAGCAAAGCATTCCTAGTTAAAAATTGCCACATTAAGGCCAGGGACCAAACACTGCCCACAACAAGCACAGAGAGCCTCTGCAGATAACTGGTCTGAAGGAGAAAGCGGCCACAACACAACAGAACAGCAGAGGACACACGGCACACACTGGAGACGTTCCCTGAAGTGTCAGCTCCTGAGGAACAGGGGACATTACCGTGCAGTACAGGACCTCTTCATACTGCCATTTCCCTCAAGATCAGGAGATATAGTTGCCTTTCTTAACACACAGAAAGAGGCAGAAAAACTTAGACTAAATGAGAAAGTAGAGGAACTTGTCCCAAATTAAAGAATAGGAGAACGCCACAGCCAGAGATCTGAGTGAAACAGGTAGAAGTAAAAAGCCTGACAGAGAATTTAAGAAATTATCTTAAAGATGCTAACTGGAATTGAGAAGAGTAGACATTATCAGTAAGACCCTCAACACAAAGATAAAGAATAATAGAGCAAAGATAAGGGTTCAATCAACAAAATGAGAACACATTTAATCAATGAATAGCAGACTAGGAGAAGCAGAGAAACAAATTAATGACCTAGAAGATAGAAGACTTTGAAATAACAATGCTGCACAAATAGAGAAAAAAATTATGCAAAAAGAGAATAGATTTAGGGAACTCAGTGACTTCATAAAAAGGAATAACATTCATATTTTTTGCTTTTCATTTTTTTAATGCGTATGAGCTTTTTTTAAATGTTTATTTATTTTTGAGAGAGTGAGTGAGCATGAGCAGGGGAGGGGCAAAGAGAGAGCGAGACACAGATGCTGAAGAAGGCTCCAGTCTCTGAGCTGTCAGCACAGAACTTGATGTGGGGCTCAAACTCACAAACTATGAGATCATGGCCTAAATCGAAGTTGGATGCTTAACTGACTGAGCCACACAGGCACCCCAACATTCATTATTATAGAAATCCCAGAAGAAGAAGAAGAGAGAAAGGGGGATAGAAAAATTATTTGAAAAGTAATAGCTAAAAACTTCCCTAATCTGGAGAAGGAAACTGATATCCAGATTCAGAAGGCACGGAGAACCCCCAACAAAGTCCAAAAGCAGATCCACACCAAGACATATTGTATTAAAATGGCAAAATGTAGTGACAAGGAAAACATTTTAAAAGCACAATACAGGGGTGCCTGGGTGGCTCAGTTGGTTAAGTGTCTGACTTGGGCTCAGGTCATGATCTCATGGTTCGTGGGTTCGAGCCCCGCGTCAGGTTCTGTACTGACAGCTAGCTCAGAGCCTGGAGTCTGTCTTCAGATTCTGTGTCTCCCTCTCTCTCTGACCCTTCCCTGCTCATGATGTCTGTCTCTCTCTCTCTCTCAAAAATAAATAAAAAAACATTTAAAAACTTCAATAAAATAAAATAAAAGCACAATACAAAAGAAGGTAATTCCATACAAGGGAAATGCTATAAGGCTATCAGCAGGTATTTATTTTAGCAGAGATTTTGCAAGCCAGAAGCAAGTGACATGATATATTCAAAATGCTGAAAGGGAAAAATCTACAGCCAAGAGTATTCTATCCAACAAGGCTGTCCTTCAGAATCGAAGGACAGAAAAAGAGTTTCCCAGACAAACACGAAAGAAGTTTGTGACCACGACACAAGCCTTGTAAGAAATATTACAAGGGACTCTTTGAATGGAAAGACTAAAGGGACAGAATGAAATAGGAAGCACAAAGTCAGTAAAAATAGATCCTTCTGTATAAAATCAGTCAAGGAATCACAAAATAAGAGGGCATAACGTATGACACCATGTGCCTAAAACATGAGGAGGAGAGGAAAAAAGTGGATTCAAACTTAAATGATCATCAAGTAAACATGCAGTGCTTTATGCGGAAGATGTTACGTAGAAACCTAGTGGCGGCCACAAATCAAAAACCACTAAAACGTACATACACAGAATAAAGGTAAGGAAAACTAATATACTATTAGAGTAAATGAGCAAACCAAAAAAGAAAAAAGGATCAGAAAAAAACTTCAAAATCAACCACAAAAAAGTAATGAAATGGCAATAAATGTATACTTATGAATAATTATTATGAATGTAAATGAACTCAATATTCCACTCAAAAGGCATAGGGTGATAAAAAGGATAAAAAAGCCAAGACCTATCTTTAATCTGTCTACAGGAGACTCATTTTAGGCATGACGACACCTACAAATTGAAAGTGAGTAAATGGAGAAACATCTATCATGCAAACAGATGGCAAAAGAAAGCCAGAGTAGCAATACTTATAACAGAAAAACTAGATTTAAAACAATAACTGTAAGAAGAGACAAAGAAGGACACTATGTAATAATATAGTGGACAGCCCAACAAGAACATACAGCAATTGTAAATATATATCCACCCAACATGAAAGCACCCAAATATATAAAACAGTTAAGAACAAACATAAGTGAATTAACTGATAGTAATACAATAAAAGTGTAGGGAATTTTCAACACACCAGTTACATCAGCAGACAGGTAATCCAATCAGAAAATCAACAAAGAAACAATGACTTTGAATGTCACACTGGACCAGGTGGATTAACAAATATATTTAGAACATTCCATCCTAAAATAGCACAATACATATTATTTTCAGGTATATATAGAAATTCTTCAGAACAGATCACATATTTGGCCACAAAACAAGTCTCAACAAATTTATTTTTATTTAATTTTTTATGTCTTTATTTTGAGAGAGAGAGAGAGACAGAGAGTGAGCAGGGGAGGGGCAGAGAGAGAGGGAGACAAGAATCTGAAGCAGGCTCCAGGCTCTGAGCTGTCATCACAGAGCCCGATGCAGGGGTTGAACACAGGGAATTGAGATCATGATCTGAGCTGAAGTCAAATGCTTAACCAACTGAGCCGCCCAGATGCCACAAGTCTCAACAAATTTAGAAAGATCAAAATTATACCATGCATCTTTTTTTACCAAAACACTTTGAAACTAGAAATCAACCATAAGAAATAATCTAGAAAGACCACAAATACATGGAGGTAAATGACATGCTACTGAACAATGAATGGGTCAACCGAGAAATCAATACAACCCAGAAGTAAATGGAAACAAATGAAAATTAAAACACAAGCATCCAAAATCTTTAGGATGCAGCAAAGGCATGTCTAAGAGGAAAGTTTATAGAAATACAGGTCTCCCTCAAAAAGAAAAATCTCCAATAAACAACCTAACCTTAAACCTAAATGTGCAAAAGAAGAAGACAAACAAAACCCAAAACCAGTAGAAGAAAGGAAATAATAAAGATTAAAGCAGAAATAAATGATACAGAAACTAAAAACAAAACAAAACAAAACAAAACCAAAAAACAACAACAGATAAATGAAACCAGGAGCTGGTTCTTTGTAAAGATAAACAAGATTCATAAACCTCTGGCCAGACTCATTAAAAAAGAGAAAGAACTCAAATAAATAAAAAGAAAAACAAAAGAGAAGAAATAGCAACCTACACCACAGAAATACAAACAATTGTAAGAGAACATTATGAAAAACTATTGGCCAACAAACTGGACAACCTATTAAAAATAAATAAATCCCTGGAACATATAAAGTACTAAAACTAAATAGACCAATTATGAGCAAAGAGATTGAATCAGTAATCCAAAAACTGCCTATGAACAAAAGTCTGGGATTAGATAGGTTCACAGAATTCTACCAAACATTTAAAGAAGAGCTAAATGCCTATTTTTAAATTATTCCAAAAAATAGAAGAGGAAGAAAAACTTCCAAGCTCATTCTGTGAGGTCAGCACTATCCTTATACCAAAACCAGCAAATGACATGACAAAAAAAGATAAGTAGAGGTGAATACTTTTGATGACATTGATGCAAAAATCCTCAGTAAAATGCTAGTCAACAGAATCCAACCATATATTAAAGAAAACCATTCACCATGAACAAGTAGACATCATTCCTGGGCTGCAAGGGTAGATCAATATTGACAAATTAATCAATGTGGTACATCACATCAATAAGAGAAAGGATAAAAATCATATGATCATTTCAATAGATGCAGAAAAAACACTTGACAAAGGACAACATTTATTCATGATTAAAACCCTCAATAAAGTGGGTTTAGAGGGAACATACCTCAACATTCTAAAGGCGATATATGAAAACCCCACAACGACCATCATCCTTAATGGGAAAAAATTGAAAGCTTTCCTCACTAAGGTCAGGAACAAGACAAGGATGACCCTTCTCACCACTTTTATTCAACACAGTACTGGAAGTTCTAGACACTAATTAGACAGCAAAAAGAAGTAAAAGGCATCCAAATTGGTGAAGAGGAAATAAAACTTTCATTGTTTGCAGATGGCATAATACTCTATATAGGAAAACCTGTAAACAACACCAAAGCACTACTAGAGCTAATAAGTGAATTCACTAAAAATCGCAGGATACAAAAATAAATCTGCAGACATGTGTTGCATTTCTATACACTAATAATGAAGCAGCAGAAAGAGAAATTTGAAAACAATCCCAATTACAATTGTATGACCAATAGTAAAATACCTAAAAATAAACCTAACCAAAGAGGTGAAAAGCCTGTACTCTGAAAACTATAAAACACTCATAAGAGAAACTGAAAAGGAGGACACAAAGAAATAGAAAGACATTCCATGCTCATGAGTTGGAAGAATGAATATTGTTAAAATGTCAATACTGTATATACAAAGCAATCTACAGATTTAATGCATTCTCTATCAAATACCAACAGCATTTTCACAATCCTTAAATTTATATGAAAGCATGAAGACCCCATACTGCCAAAGCAATTTTGAAATAAATAAAAAAGCAAGGCTAGAGTTTTCACAATCCCAGATTTTGAACTATATTATTAATCTGTTGTGATCAAAACAGTAGAGCACAGGCATGAAAATAGACACTTAGACCAACAGAACAGAATATAAAACCCAGAAATAAACCAATAATTATATGGTCAATTAATCTTTGACAAAGCTGGAAGGAATATCCAATGAGAAAAAGTCTTTTCAAACAAATGGTGTTGGGGAAACTGGACAGCTACATGCAACAGAAGGAAACTGGACCACTTTCTTTCATCAAACACAAAAGTAAATTAAAAACAGATTATAGAGCTACACGTGAGACCTGAAACCATAAAAATCTTAGATAAGAGTACAGGCAGTAATTTCTGTCACATCAGCCATAGCAACATTTTTCTAAATTTGCTTCCTGTGGCAAGAAAATTAAAATAAACTATTGAGATTACATCAAAATAAAAGGCTCCTGCACAACGAAGAACATGATCAACAAAACTAAAAGTCAACATCATGAGTGGGAGAAGATATTTGCAAATAACATATCTGATAAAGGGTTAGTATCCAAAATATATAAAAACGTATACATCTCAACACAGCAAAACCACATAATCCAATTAAAAATAGGTAGAAGATATGAATGGGCATTTCTCCAAATAATATAGACACATGAAAAGATGTTCAACATCACTTATCATCAGGGAAATGTGAATCAAAGCTACTGTAAAATATCACCTCATACATGTCAGAATGGCAAAAATCAAAAACACAAGAAATGACAAGTGTTGGTGAGGATGTGGGGAAAAAAAAGAACCTTCTTGCACTATTGGTGGGAATGCAAACCAGTGCAGCCACTATGGAAAACAGTATGGATGTTCTTTAAAAAATTAAAATTAGAACTACCCGGGGCCCTTGGGTGGCTCAGTTGGTTAAATGTCCCACTTCCATGTAGGTTGTGATCTCATATTGAGCTCAAGCCCTTCCTGTGACTCTCTGTTGTCAGCAGAGCCCCTTTAGGTTCCTCTGTCTCTCTCTTTCTGCCCCTCCCCCACTTGAGCATGCATGTGTGCACTTTTTCTCTCAGAAATAAATAAACATTCAAACAAATAAAAAACATGGGGTGCCAGGGTGCCTCAATTGGTTTGAGTTTCTGACATTGTCTTAGGTCATGACCTACCCGTTCATGGGTTCCAGCCCCATGTTGGCTCTGTGCTGACAACTCAGAGCCTGGGGCCTGCTTTGGATTCTGTGTCTCCCTCTCTCTCTCTGCTGCTCATTCTCTCTCTCTCTCTTTCAAAAATAAATAAAAATATTAAATGTAAATTAATTAAATAAGTAATTAATTAAATAATAGCACTACCCTACAATCCAGTAATTGCACTACTGGGTATTTACCCCCAAAATACAAAGACACTAATTCAGAGGGATACATGCACCCCTATATTTATAGCAACATTATTTACAATAGCCAAATTATGCAGTGCAAGTATCCATCAATAGATGAATGGACAAAGAAGATGTGGGATATATACATAATGCAATATTATTCATCCATACAAAATAATGAAATCTTGCCATTTACAATGACATGGATGGAGCTAAAGAGTATAATGCTAAGCAAAATCAGTCAGTCAGAGAAAGACAAATACCACAGGGTTTCGGTCATATGGGATTTAAGACACAAAGGAAATGAGCAAAGAAAAAAAAAAGAGACAAACCAAGAAACAGACTCTTAACTACAGAGAACTAATGGTTCCCAGGGCGGAGGTGGGTAGGGGTTGGATGAAATAGTTGGTGGGGATTGACAGGAGTGCAATTGTGAGGAGCACTAGGTGATGGATGGAATTATTGAATCATTACACTGTAACCTGAAACTAATATAACACTGTATGTTAATGATACTGGAATTTAAATTTAAAAAAATTAAAAATGCTTAATGGCATTAGTTTTTACTACAGGCAAACATATTTTGGGGTTTCTCTTAATCTCTGTAATCTTTGATATTTTGGTTACAGGTATCACTAAAAGATCCTTAAATCACTTATAAAATATACAGTGTGATACATATATTCACCATTTACTATTTCACATCTCATTTTCTTTGTTCATATTATTTTATGTGTTCCACAATTGAGGTTCTATTGAGACATAAGTAGTACTATATTATGTTCATTTAGTGGGACATGAAATCTGAGAAGTTTAAGTACTTGAAAATATATTTGAAGTTTTGTACTTACTTAAAATTAGATGTGTTGATCTCTATATTTATTTTTTGAACAAGAATAGGAGACAATCCAAATATTTCCTTCGGCACTAGAGTCATTTTTCTCTACATGGAGTCCTTCACACCAAAGAAGTAGCATCAGCGGCAAACACCCCATAACCTTCCCTGTACTCATCATATTCCATGACTCTTATTAACCAAGTATACGTGGTACATTTTTTCTCATAGAAAATTTGGTACTCATTCACCTGCACTCACATCATTACCATTGTTAGTGCTGATTATTGAATTAACGACATTCCCGTGCAACTCTAAATTTCTTAGTCCTGATACTTCTTTTTTTTTTTACCTTTTATTTTTTTTATTTTTTTAATATAACACAATTTATTTTGTTAACATATGCAATTACTTTCCATCATTTACAATACAGTAGTTACAATGATACTCCAAACAGAAAAGCAAAGTAAAAAATCAAAACCCCCACTTCTATTTCATGTAATTAGACTTATACAGAAATTAGAAGGTTAGGTACCAACTAGTTAATCACCTAATTTCACGGCTTTCTGAAGTGGCAATTGTAATATAGCAGCTTATCTATGATACATTCAAGATACACGATACAATTTATTACTTGCCCATAAGCTAAAACACAGCCTGCTTAATACCTTTCCTTAAATTCCACCTCTATACTACAGTATACTTGAGGTCCATGCAAAAAAGTAGTTACTTTTTATATAGGAAATGGATGATTAAGTCTTTGGTGCTGTAAAAGCAACTTCATTTAAACATAACCACCCCCACCACCATAAAAAGAAGAGAGAAAAAAAAAAACAAAAAGTAAAGAAAATAATAAGGGAAAAACCCAAGACATACTCCTTAGGGGGAAAAAAAAACCAGCATTTAATTTCTGTCCTTGACAGAATGTATTAAATAAGCAAACACCACCAACAAGCAAAACAAGTACTACAATGTAAAAATATTAAAAAAAAACAATAACCCTCTCACATGCATAAATGGAAGGTTGCACACAAAGAACTCACATCTTTTCAAGCTTCAATAGTAAATATTCTGCTATTACGTATTAAATACTGCATGCTTTGCCCAAGCTAAGATGAAACCACATCATAAATCAATGAGCATTTTGCATTTTCTTTCATTATCTACTCAAAGTCATGCCTACTGCACCTCTAAACATTTCATTAAATCCAATTATACAGAAAACATTCTCAAAATAAACTTAGATTGTATTGCAGTTTCACTTAACAGTATATAAAATGCTGTGTTGTGACAGGTATCAATTATCCATTAGATACTGAATCAATTTTTCTCAAGCACTACTAACTGCTTGCTTTTCTTGAAGCTAGATCATTCTGAAAACTTCCTGTTATATCTATGAGTGCGAACATATGGTTTCTGTCCTTCTCTGCCTGACTTATTTCACTTAGCATGACACTCTCAAGGTCCATCCACTTTCTGACAAATGGCCACATGCATTCCCTCTCATTGCCATGTAGTACTCCATTGTGTATATATACCACATCTTCTTGATCCACTCATCAGGTGATGGGCATTTAGGCTTTTTCCATATTTTGGCTATTGTTGACATTGCTGCTATGAACATTGGGGTACATGTGCTCCTATGCATCAGCATTTCTCTATCTCTTGGGTAAATCCCTAGCAGGGCTATTGCTGGGTCATAAGGGAGTTCTATGGATAGTTTTTTGAGGAACCTCCACACTGTTTTCCAGAGTGGCTGCACCAGTTTACATTCCCACCAACAGTATAGGAGGATGCCCGTCTCTTCACACCCTCGCCAGCATCTATAGTCTCTTGATCTGTTCATTTTAGCCACTCTGACTGGTGTGAGGTGGTATCTCAGTGTGGTTTTGATTTGTGTTTCCCTGATGATGAGTGATGTTGAGCATCGTTTCATGTGCCTGTAGGCCATATGGATGTCCTCTTTGGAGAAGTGTCTGTTCATGTCTTCTGCCCATTTCTTCACTGGGTTATTTGTTTTGTGAGTGTGAAGTTTGGTGAGCTCCTTGTAGCTTTTGGGTACTAGCCCTTTATCTGATACGTCATTTGCAACTATCTTTTCCCATTCTGTCGGTTCCCTATTAGTTTTCTTGATTGTTTCCTTTGCAGTGCAGAAGCTTTTTATCTTGATGAGGGCTCAAGAGTTCAGTTTTGCTTTCATTTCCCTTGCCTTTGGGGATGCGTCAAGTAGGAGATTGCTGCAGTGGAGGTCTACGAGGTTTTTTCCTACTTTCTCCTCGAGGGTTTTGATGGTTTCCTGTCTCACATTCAGGTCCTTCAGCCATTTTGAGTTTATTTTTGTGTATGGTGTAAGAGAGTGGTCTAGTTTCATTCTTCTGCATGTTGCTGTCCAGTTCTCCCAGCACCACCTGCTAAAGAGGCAGTCTTTTTTCCATCGGATACTCTTTCCTGCT